>PVJS01042266.1:0-17596 GCA_004027185.1 Glis glis | reverse complement strand
TGCGGTACCGGGGATTGAACCCAGGGGGGTTCTACCTCCGCGCTACACCCCCGGCCCTATTTTTTATACTTTATTTTGAAACCGGGTCTCACGAAGTTGCGGAGGGCCTCACTAAGAGAGAGAGAGAGAGACAGAGAGAGAGAGAGAGAGAGAGCTGAGACTGGCCGCAAACCCGAATCCTCCGGTCTCCGCCTCCCAAAGTACTGGGATTACAAGCGTGCGCCACCAAGCCCGGCTTTGAGTTTTCTTTTCTAAACATGTATCTTGTCAGGAGGGCTGCCCTCCCTTGTGTCTGTTGTCTCCCTCAATGGGCCGCTTCTAGATGCAAAGAGAAACCACAGATGGAGCTTCTGACTTTCCAGCTAGAAGAAGGAAAAGGGAGAAAGAAGCAGAAGGAAAGGGGGGAAGTAATGAGGAATGGGTGTTTAACAAATCAGCCTATATATATACATTTTTTTTTTTTTTTGCGGTACTGGGGATTGAACCCAGGGTATTCTACCTCCAAGCTACACCCACAGCCCTATTTTTTATTCTTTATTTGAAACAGGGTCTCACTAAGTTGCAGAGGGCCTCACTAAGTAGCTGAGGCTGGCTGCGAACCTGCAATCCTCCGGTTTCAGCCTCCCAAGTACTGGGATTACAAGTGTGCGCCACCACGCCGGGCTCCAGCCTGTTTTCTGCCACGATTAGCATTCACTGTTGACTTAGGGGCTGGGGTAGTTCAGTGTTAGAGCACTTCCCCTAGCATGCACCGTCCTGAGTTTGATCCCCAGGACCGCATTAAAAAACAAAACAGAAAAACAAAAACAAAACAACAATTGTTTATACTTGGGTACTTGCTACTACGTGGACCTTTTTTTGGTACTGGCGATTGAACCCAGGGCCACGCACATGCTAGGCAAGCATTCTACTACTGAGCTGCATCACCAGCCTTTTTTATTTTTTAATTTAAGACAGGGTCTTGCAAAATTGCCCAGGCTGGCCTCGAACTTGCAATCCTCCTGCCTCAGCCTCCCAAGTAGCTGGGATTACAGGCCTGTGCCACCGCACCCAGCCATGTGTATTTTCTTTTCATAGACTTAGAATTGGTAAGGATCTTAGAGATTATTTTATCTCTGAAATGACATCTTCGTGTTTATATTTTTAAATATGCTGGCTCATAAAGCAAAACTTATTTATTATTTATTTATTTATTTATTTGTGTGTGTGTGTGTGTGTGTGTGTGTGATACTGGGAATGGAACCCAGGGGCATTCTACCTCTGAGCTACATCTCCAGACCTGTTTGATTCTTTTTATTTTTATTTATTTATTTTGCAGAACTGGGGATTGAACCCAGGGGCCTTCTACCTCCAAGTTATATCCCCAGCCCTATTTTTTATTCCTTATTTTGAAATACGGTCTCACTACATAGCAGAGGGCCTCACTAAGTAGCTGAGGCTGGCTGCAAACCCAGATCCTCCAGTCTCAGCCTCCCACGTACTGGGATTACAAGTGTGCGCCACCACGCCTGGCTGATTCTTTTTATTTTGAAACAGGTCTCACTCAGTTGCTGAGGGCCTCGCTAAGTTGCTGAGGCTGGTACAAACCTGTGATCTTCCTGTCTCAGCCTCCCAAGTATTGAGATTACAAGTGTGCGCCACTATGCCCGACTTAAAGCAAAACTTTTAAATGGACCTTTAGCACATGTTCATTATGATACAAATGTGAATAGTCCTTGAATAAAATTATGTTTCAAAATATAACTTCATAGAGAACAAATATCATACATACTCTTTAACACCAGTTGTAGATGTTTTCTCAAACTCCAATTTTATCAAAGTTTCTAGAATAACTCTTCTTTGTATTTTGCAAGTATAAACTGAAATAGCACATGGAGCCTCTTACGAACAAAATGATGGCTTCTATAATTGCGCTGAGAAGTTTCAACTGTTTGTAAAGATCTAAACCCAGCATCTTTCTACCACTGCTGCTTCTTTCAAAGAACATGATCAATGAACAGAACACGGTCCTGTGGGGTCATACCCTCCACCAGCTTAGCTAAAGAGATGGGTACTGGAGAAAAAAATGAAAATATATTTCACAAAAGACAGACAGATAGGCAAATGAGCACGTGAAAAGGTGCTAGCATTCCTTACCAGAAAATCACAATGAAATGCCAGTATATATCACCCTGCCCTAGAAAAACTCAAGTTAAAAAGACTGGTTACAGCCGGGCATGGTGGCACACACTCGTAATCCCAGTACGTGGGAGGCTGAGACAGGAGGATCACAGGTTTGAGGACAGCCTCAGCAAGTAGTGAAACTCTCATCAACCTAGCAAGACCCTGTTCCAAATAAAAATAAAATAGGGCTGGGGGTGTAACTCAGAGGTAGAATACCCCTGGGTTCTATCCCGGTACCAAAAAAAAAGACTGGTTACACTAAGTCTTGGTGAAAATGTAAAGAAACTGGCACTCTCATTTGTTGCTGGTGGGAATGCAAAAGGGACTAGCCACTTTGGAAAACAGTAAGGCAGTAATTTGTGTGTGTGTGTGTGTGTGTGTGTGTGTGTGTATTTGTGTGTGTATGTGTAGGGGATGGGATATTCTACCTCCGAGCTACAGCCCCAGCCCTATTTTGTTTTTAATTTGAAACAGGGTCTTGCGAAGTTGATAAGAGTCTCATTACTTGAGGCTGTTCTCCAACCTGAGACCTCCTGTCTCAGCCTCCCAAAGGACTGGGATTACAGGCATGCATCACCATGCCCAGCTATTTTGTAACCCAGTACTTAGGAGGAAGAGACAGGAGGATCGCAGGTTGGAGGCAGCCTCAGCAACTTAGCCAGACCCTGTTTCAAAAAAGAAGAAGAAGGGAGGACTAGGGGTATGGCTCAGAGGTACAATGCCCCCCAGACTTCAATCCCCAGTGTCAAACAACAAAAAAAACAGAACAAGCTACAATGTGGATGAATCTCAAAACATGACATTGAGGGAAAGAATCTACTTTTGTTTTGTTTTGTTTTGTTTTGTTTTGTTTTGTTTTGTTTTGTTTTTTGCGGTACCGGGGATTGAACCCAGGGGCGTTCTACCTCCGTGCTACACCCCCGGCCCTATTTTTTATACTTTATTTTGAAACCTGGTCTCACGAAGTTGCGGAGGCCTCACTAAGTAGAGAGAGAGAGAGAGGGACAGGGAGGGAGAGAGAGAGAGGGAGAAAGAGAGAGAGAGAGAGTGAGCTGAGGCTGGCCACGAACCTGGATCCTCCAGTCTCCGCCTCCCAAAGTACTGGGATTACAAGCGTGTGCCACCATACCCAGCAAGAATCTACTTGTTAAATAGTATTTAACTAGCTGGGCATAGTGGCCCACACCGGTAATCCCAGTACATAAGAAACTGAGATAGTGGATCACAGGTTCAAGGACAGTACACAGGGTCTTGCAAGCAACTTAGCATGACCCTGTTTCAAAATTGAAAACTAAAAAAGGGCTGGAGGTGTAATGTGGAGGTAGAATGCCTCCGGGTTCAATCCTCGGTACCAAAATAAACAAATAAATAAATCGAAATAAAAAGAGCTGGGATGTAGCTTAGGGGTAGAACCGTCAGCGCCCCTTAAATAAAATAAAATACAAATAAATACTACTTAACTGTGGTTCTTTCTTTTTATTTTTTTGCGGTACTGGGGATTGAACCCAGGGGCATTCTACCTCCGAGCTACACCCCCGGCCCTATTTTTTATACTTTATTTTGAAACCGGGTCTCACGAAGTTGCGGAGGGCCTCACTAAGTAGCTGAGCCTGGCCGCGAACCTGGATCCTCCAGTCTCCGCCTCCCAAGTACTGGGATTACAAGTGTTCGCCACCACTCCCGGCTTAACTGTGGTTCTGCTTGTATGAAGTTCAAGAACAGGCAAAACTGATTTACAGCAACAGAAGAATGGCCACCGGTTTGACTGGAAGAGGCACAAGAAAGCTTTCAGCTTTTGATGGCAAAGTTCTGTCTTCATTTGGATGACAGTTACATGAGTGCATGCCGTTGTCACGACTCATCAAACTGGACCTTTAAGACTGTACATTTGCTGGGGGTGGTGACACACTTGTAATCCCAGTACTTGGGAAGCTGAGACAGGAGGATCCAGGTTCGCGGCCAGCCTCAGCTACTTAGTGAGGCCCTCCACAACTTAGTGAGACCCTGTTTCAAAATAAAGAATAAAAAATAGGGCCGGGGGTGTAGCTCAGAGGTAGAATGCCCCTGGGTTCAATCCCCAGTACCGCAAAAAAAAAAAAAGATTGTACATTTAAGCCAGGTGTGGTGGCACACACCTGTAATCCCAGTACTTGGGAGGCTAAGACTGGAGGACTGCAGGTTTGAGACCAACCTTCGCAACTTAGCAAGACTCTCAACCACTTAGCAAGACCCTGTTTCAAGCCAAAATATAAAAAAAAGGGGGCTGAGGGTATAGCTCAGAGGTAGAGTGTCCCTGGGTTCCATCTTTGAAATAAACCTGATTTAAAAAAAAAAAAGGAGAAATGGCAATGATTAAGACCCTAACCAACTTGCTTTTACATGCGCTACTAAAGGGAAAATACAAGAAACGCGTTAGCGGTGCCCCGCTTGTCTGGTTGTTCAACTCTTCAAGAATGCACTCAAATCAAAATAATTGTGTTTCGAGGCTTGTTCTCGCCCCCTGCAGAGGCAATCTGAGAAACTCCACGGAGTTCATTAGGAGCGCCACACTTTCAAGAAGTTTATCAGCATGCAGGAGAAATGGGAATTGAAGAAGTGGGTTTGGAAGGGAAAATGTTTAATTCATGCCATGTCTCCTAGACTATTTTTCAAGGGTTTTAAGTGCACAAAATTCTTGGAGCTACTCCAATTATCGGATGGAAATTTTGGTGTAGCTTGAAATCCCTCATTGAACTCTGAACTCTCATTTTCCTAATCACTGGCTTAAATCTTCTTAAAGGATTAAAAAATATGGGCTTGGGTCCTTCCCTCACCTTAGACTTGAAATAGCCCTTACCAGTCCTCCGGCTGTGACACTGAGTTTCCAAGCGGCAGAGTCCAGAGCACGTCTTAGCATGCATGCAGACACCCTGATAAGGCGTGGGGTGCTGGGGGTCCCCAAGTCCACTGTCCCCTGCTGTGAGGTCCTCAAGGTGGACGCAGAGTGAAAATCCTTCCTGCCGTCTCCACCCTCGGCTCTCAACCGAGCACCTGCCGGGAGTCAGACACTGCCTGCCCTGCCTTCACGGACCAGGTGGACAGGGCCCAGGTCTCTGCATCCGACCCCGCAGCTCCGTCAGCAGTGGAAGCCCCACAGCCTGTGTGTGACAAGGCCTCTCTGTGCCACTAACCCTCAGGGTCTGTCTGCCACCTCTGCTTGGGGTCCAGGGATCTCATCCTGTGCCTCACACCCAGTTAGACTGGCCAACAGGAACCCCAATCTATCTTCCTTCCTTCCCTTCCTTCCTTCCTTCCTTCCTTCCTTCCTTCCTTCCTTCTTCCTTCCTTCCTTCTTTCCTTCCTTCCTCCCTCCCTCCCTCCCTCCCTCCCTCCCTCCCTCCCTCCCTCCCTCCCTCCTTCTTTCTCTCTCTCTCTCTCTCTCTCTTTTCTTTCTTTTTGCAGTACTGGGGATCGAACTCAGGGCATTCTACCTCGGAGCTCCACCCCCAGCCCTATTTTTTATTCTTTATTTTGAAACAGGGTCTCATTAAGTTGCAGAGCGTCTCACTAAGTAGCTGAGGCTGGCTGTGAACCCGGATCCTCTGGTCTCAGCCTCCCAAGTACTGGGATTACAAGCATGCGCCACCACGCCTGGCTTCTCTGCTGGCTCTTAAATACCCCATCACCCTCGCCTCCTGGAACTCTAGAACTTAGATTTCTCTGCCCTCACCCACAGAGTGATCACACCCAGTCTCGTGGCTCTAAATGCCATATACATACTGGATGCCTCCTAACCACTATCTCCATCCCAGGTCCCTCCTCCCCATAGGCCCAGGGGACTCCTGGGGAGCTCCATTTGGCTGCCCCCCAGGCAGTTTGACAGGCGTGGGACTGAGTGCTCGGCCCCCGGGGGATTTCATCTCAGTTTATGGGAAATTCATCCTTCCAGTTACTCAGACCCCAAACCTTAGTCACACTCGTCCCTTTTCTTTCTGTCACAACCACATGCAGCCCGTAAGCAAGGCCTCTCACCCCCTCCACTGACTCCTTCCTCACCGGGGTCACCTCAGGGGCCCCCAGGCTGGATTTTGTGTTTCAGCCCTTGCCCCTTCAGTCTAAGACCTTGTTAAATGCCCATCCAGTTGGAGCAGGCCCCTGCTAAAAACCTCCCATCTCAGAATGAAAACCCGAGCCAGGTTTCTGTAATCCCACTACTTGGAAAGCTGAGACAGGAGGATCACAGGTTCGAGACAGCAATTTAGGGAGACTCAGCAACTTAGCAAGACCCTGTTTTAAAACAAAAAAATAGCCAGGTGTGGTGGTGGCGCACACTTGTAATCCCAGTACTTGGGAGGCTGAGACAGGAGGATCCAGGTTCGCGGCCAGCCTCAGCTACTTAGTGAGGCCCTCTGCAACTTAGTGAGACCCTGTTTCAAAATAAAGAATAAAAATTAGGGCTGGGGGTGTAGCTCGGAGGTAGAATGCCCCTGGGTTCAATCTCCAGTACTGCAAAAATAAATAAATAAAATAAAATAAAACAAAAAATAAAAAGGGCTGGGGATATAGTTTGGTGGTAGAATGCCCCTAGGTTCAATCCCAGGACAGGCAGGCAGGCAGGCCCAGCTCCTTGCAGTGAGGGACAATGGCTGACGGGTCTGGCCCCTGTTACCTCCCTGAGGGGACCTTCTGCTCATTGCTCCTCTTCCCTCTCTGATCCTGTCATGTGTCCTTCTTGCTGTTTCTTACCAGGTGCCCATTGTCCTGAGGGCTTTGAACTGGTGTTTCCTTCTATCTGGAATATTCTACACTCCGGCTCGTGTAAAGTCACAGCCTGGGGCTGGGATGTATCTGGGTGGTAGGTCACTTACCCAGCATGCGGGAGGCCCTGGGTTCCATCCCCAGCACCAATAGATAAATAAACACAGATAGCCTTCTCCCTTGGACACCCCAGCAGCTCCCTCCCCTGTTTATTTGTCTCCACAGCACTTAACCCCATCTGTGGGGGTGAAAACATGGCCACGATATTTGGCAGCTACTTCTCTCGATCTGGGCTGGCTTTGTGACTTTGGGTGACCAATAGCATGCGGTAGAAGTAATGACGCATCAGCGCCCGAGCGTCCACCTCAAGGGACCTTGTGCGCGCCTGTAATCCCAGTACTTGGAGGCTGAGACAGGAGGATCTCAGGTTTGAGGCCAGTCCCAGCAACTGGGTGAGACTCTGTTTCAAAATAAAAAGTAAAATAGGAGTTGGGCGTGGTGGCACACACTTGTAATCACAGTACTTGGGAAGCCGAGACAGGAGGATCGCAGGTTCGAGGACAGCCTCAGCAACTTGTGAGACTCTCATCAACCTAGTGAGACCCTGTTTCAAAATAAAAATAAAAAATAGGGCTGGGGGTGTGGCCCTGGCAGAATGCCCCTGGGTTCAATCCCCAGTACCAAAGAGAGAGAGAGAGACAGACAGACAGACAGACACCTTGCAGTTTCCGCCTTCACCCTCTTGGAAAACCACCCTGAGTCCATTATGCTTTGAGGCTGCGTGGGAGGAAAGGCCATGGGGTTGGGGGTGGGGGGGAACTTACCCCAGCTCCCCCCCCCCCGACACTGAGCTCAGCCATCTACTGCCCCCCCAGCTATGAACGAGCCCTCATGAGACCATGAATGAACCCGCGAGATCAGCAAAGAGCTGCCCGATCAAAGTGGAGCTATAGAGAGACGCACAGACATACTTGTGGGGTGCGTGCAGAGACTGAGTAGAGGAATGGAAGGCCAGCCAGGAGAGTTAGGTGTGGACTCTAGTTGATATGTTATAGCACTCAATCCTACTTGACTAGTTTATTTTCATACATCAAAAGCATTACTTGCAATATAATATCAGAAACGAGGTGCTTAAAATGTCATTAACTTGCTGGGCATGAGGATGCATGCCTGTGATCCCAGTACTTGGGAGGCTGAGACAGGAGGATTGCAGGTTGGAGGCTACCCTTAGCAACTTAGCTAGAACCTCAGCAACTTAGCAAGACCCTGTTTCAAAATTTTTAAAAATTATAAAATAGGGCTTGGGGTGTAGCTCAGAGGTAGAATGCCTCTGGGTTCAATTCCCAGTACCAAAAACAAACAAACAAACAAAATGTCACTAATTAGATGTGGCATTTTCTTTAGTACAGTGCATGTCAAGAGTCCAACTTTCAGGGCTGGAATGTAGCTCAGTGGCAAAGTGCTCGCCTTGCAAGTGCAGCACCCTGGGTTAAAAGACCCAAAAAAGAGTCCAACTTTCTATTACCTCATTTGATGAGATGAAATAAAAAGAGGCATTATTACCATATGACTCTAACATTATTGTTATTTATTAAATTTGGGGTTAAAATACTTTCTGAACATAATCGCTCACCCTACCCCCATCCGTGAACATTTAGCTGGGTCCACATGCTTAATTCACTAATCTTTCTATTTTATTTTTTGCCGTGCTGGGGTTTGAACCTAGGGCTTTGCACATGTTAGACAAGCACTTTACCACCAAGCTACATCCCCAGCCCTTAGTTTTTCCTTAAAATACCCTAATCTCTCAACTCGATTATTTTTATTCTCCATTGAATGCAGGAGTCGGGGCGGGAGAAAAGTTTCTTAAAAACAGACTTACACCGGGCCTGGTGGTGCACACTTGTAATCCCAGTACTTGGGAGGCTGAGACAGGAAGATCAGGCTGAGACAGGTTCGTATGCTTGTAATCCCAGTACTTGGGAGCTGCGACAGGAGGATAGCAGGTTCAAGGCCAACCTTGGCACTTCGTGATTAAAAAAAAAAAATAGGTCTGGGGGTATAACTCACTGGTAGAATGCCCCTGGGTTCGGTCCCCAGCAACACACACACACACACACACACACACACACACACACACACGGGAGACTTACCAAAATGTGTAGCCAAACACTGAATACGTCTTCATTCTAGAATACAAAGTTGTGTGAGTCAGATTTTTCAATCACAATGACGTAAACAACTTGAAGGAGGAAAAGTTTATTTTGGCTCCTGGCTTCGGAGTTTCAGTCCATGGTTCGGAGGTTCAGGTCCAGTCCACTCATTGCCCTGGGCCTAAAGTGAGGCAGAACATCATGGCGGAAGGACGCGGCGGAGGAGAGCTGCTCCACTCATGGCAGCTGGGAAGCAGAGAGGGAGAGGCTGAGATTGAGAGACCTCCTGGGGCTCACCTCTAGTGACTGACTTCCTCTAAATAGGCCCCACCTCCTCCAGTTTCCAGCACCTCGCAATAAAGCTATCAGCTTATTTATTTATTTATTTATTTATGGCGGTACTGGGGATTGAATCCAGGGGCATTCTACCTCCGAGCTACACCCCCAGCCCTATTTTTAATTCTTTTTTTTTTTTTGAGGTACTGGGGATTGAACCCAGGGGCATTTTACCTCCGAGCTACACCCCCAGCCCTATTTTTTATACTTTATTTGGAAACCGGGTCTCACGAAGTTGCGGAGGGCCTCACTAAGTAACTGAGGCTGGCCGCGAACCCGGATCCTTCCGTCTCAGCCTCCCAAGTACTGGGATTACAAGCATGCACCACCACGCCCGGCTTGCTATCAGTTTATTAATCCATCACTGGATGAATCCATCGATGCGGTCGGAGCCCTCGTGATCCAATCCCTTCCCACGAGCCCCACCTCTGGACACTGCCGTACTGGAGGCCAAATCTTCAACACACCAGCCTTTGGGGGCCGTTTCCAATCCAAAGCATAACAAAAGTGTTTTATGTCCTACTAAAAATAACTTGGCCTTTTATCCTTTTGTTTCATTCTTCATCATAACCACAAGACATTTTTCCAGAGAGTTCCCACATCTTCCCCACAAATCAAATATGTGTTTGTGGGATTTATGTTGGTTTTTGTTTGCTAACATGGTATTGTCTGGTCTCCTCTAATGAAGTCTCTTACTTTCCAGAGAAATAGGGTTGTGAAGTCTCCTTGGGTGAACACATGCAGTTCATTTTCTTTTGTACGGTTGCCATCACTCGTTTCCAAGTTGAATCTCTTTCAGGAAATAACTTCTACTTCCTTCAAATATACCAATTGTTTTTCTCTCTCTGCTATTGTGGCTTCTTGTTTAAGAACATACTCAAGCCAAGTGTGGTGGGTAATACATGCTTGTAGTCCCAGTACTTGGGAGGCTGAGACAGGAGGATCGCAGGTTCACGGCCAGCCTCAGCAACTTAGTGAGGCCCTCTGCGACTTAGTGAGACCCTGTTTCAAAATAAAGAATAAAAAAATAGGACTGGGGGTGTAGCTCGGAGATAGAATGTCCCTGGGTTCAATCCCCAGTACTAAAAAAATAAATAGATAAGTAAATCACAGTTCACTAGGTTACTGACAGTCTCCCTAAATTGCTGAGGCTGGCCTCAAACCTGCAATCCTCCTGTCTCAGCCTCCCAAGTACTGGGATTACAGGCATGCACCACTACACCCGGCAGCAAATACATTTGTTAATAAAAATTTTAAAATAGCGAATGAAATAGAGCAGGTGATAGCATCTACATTCATCGGTGAAAGCATTTGCCCCAGCAATCAGGTTAAATATCTATGTGATGACCATTCTAGTGTTTTCTCCAAGTTCTGTCCTGTTAAGACTGCCCCTGTTTTCCCAAGAACCACAGGAAGAGGCATGTCCGCATCAGAAAAAAATTCTCAGACTGATTTTTCACAACTCAGAAAAGTAGATCCAAGATAACATATCTCACTAACTTGCGGAGGGCCTCACTAAGTTGCCGAGGCTGGCCTTGAACCTGTGATCCTCCTGTCTCAGCCTCCCAAGTACTGGGATTACAAGCGTGCGCCACCACGTCTGGCTCAAGATAACATATCAAGGGCGAGAAAGAACCAGCATTTCTCACGTGAGTTTCAGGGCCGATGGCAGAATTCAGAGCAGCCGTTAATCGCGCCGATCGCCCATCTCTGTGACAGAAGCGATCGCTGACAGCTCAGCGGTGCAGAGCCAAAGGCGCCCACGAGACCATTACATAATTCCGGGGAGCAGGAGGCCTGTGCGGCGCTCTGGGAAGGGTCAGGGCTGATGGACGGGCGGAGGCGGTTGTGGCGAAGTTTTGACAATGTGTGCGAGAGGTTGTTTGTATGGAAAAAAAATCGACTAGCTTTTCCATCTCCCTCTCTCTGTCCTTTCAACACACGGGTATAATCCTGAATGACTGTTTCTAAGCTGCCTGACCCTAGCTTTGTAAAGAAAAAAGCCTGCGGATTCTCTCCTGCGGGGCACACGTTATTTTTAGCGCAGAGGATCTTAGTGAGATCTCTGTCTAAGTCCATTTCTGTTCCCGATGAGGTCGTGGTCAGGGACAGCCCCGCCGGAGTGTCCTGGTGGAGGAAAGCCCCTTGCTTCCTGAGTGGCCTCTGAGCCTTCGCTGCTGTGCTGGTCACTCGGAGGCCACGTGATAGACTCTGTCTTTGAGCAGTCACAGCCGCAGACTGTGGAGCGGTGTGGGTTCTGAATTCTGGCCTCATTGAGAACCCACACTCCCAGTAGACTCCCTTCTTATTTATTTATTTATTTATTTATTTATTTAGTGTGTGTGTTTATGGTTCTGGGGATTGAAACCAGGAACATTCTACCTCCAAGCTACACCCCCAGCCCTATTTTATTTTATTTTATTTTTTGGAACCGGGGATTAAACGCAGGGGCATTCTACCTCCAAGCTATACCCCCGGCCCTATTTTTTATACTTTATTTTGAAACCGGGTCTCACGAAGTTGCGGAGGGCCTCACTAAGTAGAGAGAGAGAGAGAGACAGGGAGAGAGAGAGAGAAAGAGCTGAGGCTGGCCGCGAACCCGGATCCTCCGTCTCCGCCTCCCAAAGTACTGGGATTACAAGCATGCGCCACCACACCCGGCCTCATTTATTTATTTATTTATTTATTCGTTTATTTATTTATTTTGTGGTACTGGGGATTAAACTCAGGGGCATTCTACCTCCGAGCTACACTCCCAGCCCTATATATTTTTTTAATTCTTTCTTTTAAAACAGGGTCTCACTAAATTGCAGAGGGCCTCACTAAGTAGCTGAGGCTGGCTGCGAACCTGCGATCCTCCTGTCTCAGCCTCCCAAGTACCAGGGTTACAAGAGTGTGCCACCACACCCGGCTTCATTTTTTATTTTGAAACAGGGTCTTACTAAGTTGCTGAGAGCCTTGCTAAGTTGCTGAGGCTGACCTTGAACCTGTGATCCTCCTGTCTCAGTCTCCCAAGTACAGGCATGCACCACCACACCCGGCTTGGGCTCCCTTTTTCAATTTCAGGAATATGGCTTTTTCTGCTTGTATCGCTTCATGGCATGTTTGGGGTCAAGATGACCCTCTTCCCTCTCTCTTTTAACACAAGGTACACATGGTCACCAGCTCTTCAGTCAGCCAAGCCAGAGCTGGAGAGTTTCTGCAGACTAGAGGGTTACTTGGGGCACATCCAGTGTACCAGGGCCGCAACTTGAGTCCCCAGGGCCTCTGAGAACATGTCTGAGGATTCACAATTCACACTGTGCCCTTCTGTAACCTGTTCTGATTATCGGGCTGCTGGACACTAGGAGGAAACCTCTCCATCCATATCCCAGAGTTTATATAGACCGAGCCTGCTTTGAAACATGTAACATTACAAGTCACTAGCCGGGTGTGGTGGTGCATGCCTGTAATCCCAGTACTCGGGAGGCTGAGACAGGAGGATCGCAGGTTCAAGGCCAGCCTCAGCAACTTAGTGAGACTCTCAGCAACCTAGGAAGACCCTGTTTCAAAATAATAAATAAAGCTGGGCGTGGTGGCGCACGCTTGTAATCCCAGTACTTGGGAGGAGGAGACCAGAGGATCCGGGTTCACGGCCAGCCTCAGCTACTTAGTGAGGCCCTCCGCAACTTAGTGAGACCCGGTTTCAAAATAAAGAATAAAAAAATAGGACTGGGGTGTATCTTGAAGGTAGAATGCCTCTGGGTTCAATCCCCAGTACCTCAAAAAACCCCAAAATAATAAATAAATAAATAAATAAATAAATAAATAAATAAATAAAATGGGACTGGGGGTTCAAAGGTAGAATGCCCCTAGGTTCAATCCCAAAGAAAAGAAAGAAGAAAGAAAGAGAGAGAGAGAAGGCCGGGTGTGGTGGCGCACGCTTGTAATCCCAGTACTTTGGGAGGCGGAGACCGGAGGATCTGGGTTCGCAGCCAGCCTCAGCTCTCTCTCTCTCCTTAGTGAGGCCCTCCGCAACTTCGTGAGACCCAGTTTCAAAATAAAAGTATAAAAAATAGGGCCGGGGGTACAGCACGGAGGTAGAACGCCCCTGCGTTCAATCCCCGGTACCGCAAAAAAAAGAAAGAGAGAGAGAAAAGGAGAGGAGGGGAGGGGAGGGGAGGAGAAGAGGAAATTAAAAGTACTGCTGCTGTCAGCAACAGGTAAGACATCAACGCTACCCCTTCCTTTGAAAGCTGAGAGTGAAGCGCCCAGGGCCCAGGGTATGCGGAGAAAGTCCCCCTGAAAGCCGGGCGTGGTGGCGCACGCTTGTAATCCCAGTACTTGGGAGGCTGGGACAGGAGGATTGCAGGTTCGCAGCCAGCCTCAGCTACTTAGTGAGGCCCTCCGCAACTTAGCGAGACCCTATTTCTAAATAAAGAATAAAAAACAGGGCTGGAGGTGTAGCTTGGAGGTAGAATGCCCCTGGATTCAATCCCTAGTACCGCCAAAAAAAAAAAAAGTCCTCTGAAGACGGGCTGAGCGGAGGTGGAGTGGGGCAGGTGGCTCCTGCAGCGCTGCGGCCAGCTCGGTTTGTGGCCTGGAGCGTGACCTGTCAGGTGCCATCCCGGGCGACTGGGTATACAAAGCCAAAGCTTCTTACCAGGGAAACCTCTTTGTGCCCGTCCAGGATCCCACGGCAGACCAAAGACTCGCTGCAAATCCCCTGCAGGTCAGCCCCAAGAGCGGCCAACGCCTGGCAGTGCCCGCCAACCCTTGGTCCTTTCCTGGGACCGCCCCTGCGCCCAGCCATGGTCGACCTGGGGGGCCTGGACAACCTGATCGCCAACACGGCCTACCTGCAGGCCTGGAACACCTCAGATGGCGACAGTCGCGAGCTGCAGCGGCGGCGCCGGAGCCTGGCCCTGCCTGGGCTACAGGACTGTGCCGAGCTGCGCAGGACACTGTCCCCGCACTTCCCCAGCCTGTGCGAGCAGCAGCCCATCGGCCACCGCCTCTTCGGGGACTTCGTGGCCACGGTGCCCGCATACCGCGAGGCGGCCGCCTTCCTGGAGCAGGTGCGGGGCTGGGAGCTGGCTGAGGAGGGCCCGGTCCGGCGGGGCCTGCTGCAAGGGCTGGTGGCCACCTGTGCATGTGGCCCTGCCCCAGGGCCCCCGCGCCCCTTCCTCAGCCTGGGCCTGGCCACCCGGTGCCGAGCAGCCACCACCGAGGACGAGCAGGTGGCCCTAGTGGCGCTGGCCAAGGCAGAGGCCCTGGCCTTCCTGCAGGGGCAGCCCTTCCGCGACTTCCTGGCCAGCCCGTTCTATGACAGATTTCTGCAGTGGAAACTCTTTGAGATGCAGCCCGTGTCGGACAAGTGCTTCACCGAGTTCCGAGTGCTGGGGAAGGGGGCTTTCGGAGAGGTAAGTGTGTCCGAATGCCACGCTGGAGGGGGAAGTATAGAGCAAAAAGTGTGTGTGGATGTGGGGGAGTATTTTGCCTGTTTTCAATCTCAAGGGAACTTATATAGAATTTCGGAGCAGCAGTCAGGAGTGGTGGCCCACGCCTGTAACCCCAGTACTTGGGAGGCTGAGACAGGAGGATAGCAGGTTTGAGGCCAGCCTCAGTCACTTAGCGAGGCCCTCTGAAACTTAATGGGACCCTGTTTTAAAATAAAAAATAAAGCCAGGCGTGGTGGTGCACACTTGTAATCCCAGTACCTGGGAGGCTGAGACAGGAGGATCACAGGTTCGCGGCCAGCCTCAGCGATTTAGTGAGACCCTCCGCAACTTAGTGAGACCCTGTTTCAAAATAAAGAATAAAAAATAGGACTGGGGGTGTAGCTTGGAGGAAGAATGCCCTGGGTTCAATCCCTAGTACCGAAATAAATAAATAAATAAATAAATTTATACATAAATTTAAAAAATAAAATAAAAGTAGGTCAGAGGTAGAGTGCCCCTGAGTTCAATCCATAGTACCATGAAAAAAAAAAAAAAAGAGGGCCGGGCGTGGTGGCGCATGCTTGTAATCCCAGTACTTGGGAGGCAGAGACCGGAGGATCCGGGTTCGCGGCCAGCCTCAGCTCGCGCACGTGCGCACGCTCTCTCCCTGTCTCTCTCTCTCTCTCTCTCTCTCTCTCTCTCTCTCTCTCTCTCTCTCTACTTAGTGAGGCCCTCCGCAACTTCGTGAGACCCGGTTTCAAAATAAAGTATAAAAAATAGGGCCGGGGGCGTAGCGCAGAGGTAGAATGCCCCTGGGTTCAATCCCCGGTACCACAAAAGAAAAAAAAAATGTGGACTCTGCTGAGGATCTTTATCATGGGGTCTCATCAGGAACAGGCTGAAATGCCAGGGACACTGGAGGGTGACAGCTGCAGGAGATGGAAGCTTCCTTTCCCCTTAATTGTAAAAGGGAGGCAATTTGAGAAGAATGGACATCTAAACAATATACACATACCGGGCATGGTGACCCACACTTGTGATCCCAGTACTTGGGAGGCTGAGACAGGAGGATCGCATGTTCAAGGCCAGCAACTTAGGGAGACCCTGTTTCAAAATTAAAAAAAAGAAGAAGAAATAGGTTGCGGGTGAAGCTTGGAGATAGAATGTCCTGGGTTCAATCTCCAGTATCAGAAAACAACAAAAACAACAACAAAAACCACGCCCACCTTGAAGTCAAGTTGAGAGTCTATTTTGTACCACCGCTGTGCCCAGCTCTTCATAGTAGAAAACCTTTTTTTTTTTTGACAAAAAGATTCACATAACGTAAAATTAACCAGTTTTCAAGTGTGTGGTTCAGTGGTGTTTGGCACATTCACAGTGTTTCGTAATCACCTCTGTTAGTCCAGGACATTGGGGTCACCCCTGCACCAGTTAACACCCCTCCCCCACCCCCTCCGCCAGCCCCGGGCAACCACTGGCCTGCTCTCTGTCCCTATGCATTTGCCTATTCTGGATGTTTCTTACAATATGTGACCGTCTGCATCTGGTTTCTTTCACTTGGCATATTTTGGAGGTTCACGTATCAATACTTTTTTGGGAGGGGGGAAATAGGGACTGAACCCAGGGACATTCTACTGCTGAGCTACACCCCCAGCCCTTTTTATTTTTATTTTTATTTTTTGAAACAGGATTTCACTAAGTTGCTGAGGGTCTTGCTAAGTTGCTGAGGCTGGCCTCGAACCTGTGATCCTCCTGTCTGAGCCTATCCAGTACTGGGATTGCAGGTGTGCGTCGCCACGCCCAGTTTGGTTTGGATCTTAAATGTCCCCAAGGACTCAGTCTGAAGGCTTAGTCTCCTGCTGACGGTGCTTTTGGGAGGGGTGGAACCCTTAGGAGGCGGGGCCTAGTGGAAGGAAGTTAGGTGTTTGGGGGCCACCATACCCCGCTCAACCAACCTTCCTTCCTTCCTTCCTTCCTTCCTTCCTTCCTTTCTTGTGGTACTGGGGATTGAACCCAGGGGCATTCTACCTCTGAGCTACACCCCCAGCCTTATTTTTATTTTTATTTGGAAACAGTATCTCACTAGGTTGATGAGAATCCCACTACTTGCTGAGGCTGTCCTCAAACCTGCAATCCTCCTGTCTCAGTCTCCCAAGTACTGGGATTATAAGTGTGCGCCACCACGCCCAGCTTCAATATTTCATCTTTTAAGGCTGAATAATAATTGTACAACTATACCACCTCATTTATCCACTCATCACCTTTCAGCTATCATGCATGGTGCTGCTCTCAACATCCATGAACAAGCATTTGTTTGAAGACCTGTTTTCATTTCTCTTGAGGGGATGATGAGGTAGAATAGAAAAGATAGAAATATTAGGCAGAAAAGGAGACATTGGGAAAATAGAGATTTAAAATTTGGAAGTTCATAATCTAACTCCACCCTATAGGGTGTGTTCAGTTGGGCAGAAGCCTTGATGAGTCCACACCCTTAATCACAAAGGCTCCTCTCCACACCTGAGATGTTTAATGTAAGTAGGGTGGGTGAGGAGGACAAAGGTCAGACCCTACTGCCTATCTGTTACCAGGGAAACTGAGGACTAAGAGGAAGTCCTGCCCTCCACTGTGCGACCCTACCTACCCCCTCCTATAAAAGAACTGCGAAAGCACACAGATGCTCTCTTGCTCTCTGGCTCGCCTGGATGGATGGATGCGCGCAGGGAGACTCTCTCTCCCTTTCTTAGATGACCCCCAACCTGTATCCCCACCTTTCTTAGATGACCCCCA
>PVJS01042265.1:0-17590 GCA_004027185.1 Glis glis | reverse complement strand
CTGCCTTTTGCTTTTGTTTTTCATAAACTTTTATAAGATAACTTTTAACTCAGACTTAAACAGAGGGATAATTTTCTTACAGCAACATTATTCCTATACACACACTGCCATATACAATCCCAACTAAGTAACTAGTAATAAAGTCAAGCAGACTTCATAAACTTTACAATTATAAATTTACCATTAAAACATGGGCCAATAGACCAGAATCTAACTTACGTCCACACCCTCAATCCAATAAGTTTCGTGAATCTGAACTTGCTTTCTCTGGAAAACTCTACTAAGAAAATCACTAACCATTTATTTACTATCTAATGCTTAAATAGAGCTTCTTTGAAGTCTTATTCCTAAGCAGAAAACATTTATCATGGGGATACTGTTCATAAAATTTATATAATCAGTGAAACAGTGTATGTGGATAGCAGAGAATGCAAACCTTCAAATCGTTATTAATAAATATCTGATATTGCTGATATATTGAAATTTTATTTCACTAAGGAAAACTATTTTATTTTTTAAAATTTTGTTTTAACCACAAGGAAATGACAAATGTTTGAGGCAATAAATATCTTTAACTTTATTAAACATTTTCTATGTGTATATATATTGAAACATTATATAAAACCTCAGTGATATGTATAATTTTTATTTTATGTATCAGTTAAAATAAATTAAAAATAAAATTCATATTGAAAAAGCCCAAACTTAGAGTATTACACAGTAATTTAAGAATAGTATAAAACTTCATAAATCTTTTACCAAGATTCATCTATTACTAATATTTCCTCCCACATACTTTATTAATTTCTCTATCTAGTATTTTCTCAGGCTTTGAGAATACAATGTGTATATCATGGCCCTTTACCTATAATAATTACTCATACTTATTTCAGGAAGTATTTACAAGTATTTAAGAAGTATTATAAGTATATTACAAGTATTTAAGATGTTCTCATAAAAATCACAGTTTATTAGCTCAATAAATATTTCATTGACATAATACTTTAATTTGAAATCTAAATTCCAGTTTTGTCATTTCACCCAAGAATGTCCTTTATAGGATTTGTTTCCCTTCCTTGCTGAATCCAAATCAGGATTACATGTTTAGTTGCCAGGTCTCTTTAGTCTCTTTAATCTTGAACATTTTCTTAACCTTATCAAACTAATGTTTAAAATAGATATGTTTTAAGAATACCATCCTTCGTTCTTTATAGAATGTTTCTCCTTCTACAGCTGATGTTTCCTCATGATTGGGCTCAGGTCATGTGTTCTAAGCCAAGATACTACCCAACTGAGGCTGTGTTCTTCTCAGGGTGTAACATCCAGGAGCATATAATGTCCTTCTTTTCTTCATTTTGTGATATTAGTTTTGATAATTCCTTCTATAATACTTTTACTGAGCATCTTCCAGATTCCAGGCTATGTTCAAGGTGCTAAAAGTGCACAAAGTCATATTATTTGTTATCTCTAATGGAGACTATGGCCAGACTTTAAGCTATTTTCCTAAGATAGTGAAGCATTTTATTTGCTGGGCTATTGAAGACTACTTGGGAGAAATAACAGTTTGTATTCCATGGCAAGTGGTTTTCACAACACTTGGATTCTAGTAATATAATATAATATAATATAATATGTGGGAGCCAAACCCTGTCTACATGAATTTAGGCCAGTCATTCATGACTGAAACATGTTTGTCAGAAGGGCTTTCTTAACATTAAAAACAGAATTGTTTGTTTCCATATACATAGACAACAGTAGATTAGTTATGATCATCATTTGTAACAATTGTGCTTGGTTGTGGTGATGGCGATATGGTTTTAGGAACAGTTATTGCAGTTATTGCATACATGTGAGTATATGGACCTCCGGGATTTAGTTTTCATTCTGTTGGGGAAGATTCTTCTGTACTGAATAAAATGTCTATAATGTTCAGTTAAGTAGGATAATCTCCCATTTGGAAGTAAATTTCTCTTTGCTCAAAGAGAGCACCAAGATAGTTGAGCCTGAAACTCAGGCAAAGGGTATCTCTCTTCTCTCAGATGCTCACAAGAATCATACTTCTATGTTGAACTGTGATATAGTAAGCTAAGCTGGTCATTTAGGAAAATGTATTTTGCATAAGGCTGGAGTCAATGAACTCCAAACTAGTGAGATTACCCATCTCCATCTGTAGGTCTTCCTATGCCTTCTCTGCACATTCTTTAGTTCAGCTTTCAATGCTGGTCTGCTTATTTAGTTTCCCATTTACAGTGAAAGTTGTGATCACATCCATTTGACCAATGAGGATTCCTTCTAGGTCCATAAATCCCCATGGTTTAGTTCCACTTGCTCCAGATTTTCAAATTATTAGTTTGTCTTTCTCCTCGCAACTTGTGCTAACCTGGAGTCTAGTGCAAAGTTCCTTCATAGTAATGATGTTTCCACTTTGGTGATAGTTGTCTAAAAAGGTACTTTCTTTATTAACCTGTGTGTTATAGCTTTAGATTATCTTCTGTTCTTAGAATATATTTTAATCTAGACTGTGTTCTCTCATGTACTTTCTTCTTGGAAGAAAAAAATATATCTAAAAACAGTTCTTAATGTCAATTTTTTTCTTCATCATAGCCATAATCAAGAGCTTTATTTCAGGGATTGGGGGTGTAGCTCATGTTAGAGCCTGTCAAAAAGGCTATCTTAGCTTTAAACATAGAGATACCTGTCCTTTATTGGCTAGAAAAACAGTAGACAAACTGCACAAGGCCCTGGATCCAGTCCCTAGCATAAAAAACAAAACAAAAACTCTATTTCATAATTTACCTCATGTTAGCTTTATAATAAAACATGTAAAACATGATATTTTCCACCCTATTTTAAATGAACTATGCCATATTGGTCTATTTGGTAATTCACTATCTGCTTCTTAGATTAGTATATATGGGTTGTACAGACATAATGTTTTTACTACACACAGTCTGTATCTCTTCTGTAGAACAGTACCAGGTGTTGATGGAGAAAACATATAAAGGGGATTGGTCAAGTGCTCTTTCACTTTGACCCAACTCTGTGGGCGTCATGTTCCCAGATAATCTTGTATTAAAAATAAAATCAAATCTGTAACAACTTTTTTAGTTTTTACTTTCTAATTATATTTGAACATAACCTCGAATATATTAGTATTCAAACATCTGGAAACCAGTTGCACTGTTATTATCTGAATTTCATGAGAAGAAATGATGTTTACTCAGTATCCTCTTCTAAATGGGTTTGTGCTGAACATCAATCTCTCTTAAAATATTTCTCATGTTCACTGTAGACTTTGTGTCTCTGCTGCTTTGCTTTAGCAGTAGCAGAATGTTCTTACTCTAAATATAAAATTATAAAAAAAGCAAGAAACAATATTTTCTTTAATTAGCTTCTTCCTTTGGGGGTTTTAGAAGAAGGGTTATGACTTGACAAGGATCCTCCCCATCTGTTCCTGTTTGTTTGCTTTTATTTTGACTTCCTTTCGTTGTCTTATCAAATATCACATGAATCATTAACATTTGTTTTCATCGCTTGTTTTGATTTCCTTTACTTCGCATGATTAAGACATTATGTTGAGAGAGGTTCAGGGCAACTGTATTTTATATTAACCTCATATTCTTGAAATGCATATTAAACTTTCTGGATATATGATCTTATATGTTAACTCCCCGCTGTGCTAATATTTTCCCCAGCTGTAGAGTAGTGAGGCATGTGCGTGCACAAATGCTTTGTGAAACAAGCAACTTCCATTAGATTACAGGTGTCTGGATATAAATTTTGAACAAATAGATGCCATTTTTAATAAGCCTAGTCCCTAAGAGGAAATGCAATTTATTAAGCCCTTTGTACAAAAGACATATAAAATATTTTTGTAGATGTCTCTTTGGGAGTTCTATTCAAAACTAAAAAATATATCCATTTGCATATTTTGTGATATTTTCACTAGCATAGTCCCTTCTTAATGATATGACATGATTTTTACATAATGATGAAGTGGGTTTTTGGTATAACCCATTGAAGCAAATTGAAAGTGTTCCAACTTATAGGTTATCTTCTAATAAAAAATTTATTTACATGATTTGATTAATATCAAACTTTGTTAGTTCAAAATTTTAGATATGGAATAAAAGATAAATTCTTTATGTATACATATATTATACATTACAGATAACATAAAATACCTGCAAAGACATTAAACCAAAATTTTAAATCTATTATGTGAACATAAAACATTAGAAATTTTGTAACAGAATCCTCATTTCTCCCTCCTCAGCCATAGCAAATAAATAACTTTATATTTACTGGGTCTGGTTTGATGGTTTCAACTTTGCTATTACCACCTAAGATTCATTTTTACAAATCATTTACAATTTTTTCTTCAACTCATTATTTGTCAATACCTATATGCATAACAACAATAAACAGTGTACAAAATCCGTACCTGCAATAAACCCAGTGATCAAGATACTTTCTTATACACCAAATTATAGCTTTAAGCATCAAATCACAATGAACTTTGAAACTATTAGGAATTTGTAATTTAAATAGTTTCACTCAACCCCTACTCCCCAATGCTTTTAATTAGAACAGACTTTTTAATTAAGTACTCCCATGCACAAAGTTTAGCTTGATGATTTCCCTGTCATATCAACCTCCCATACAAAAGAAAATAATCATTGTGTCAAACAAAAGTGTTTTTCTGAAACCAGGCTCTAGGAATTCCAGTTCTGATGTCCAGTTGCTCAGTTGAGGCTGGGTGGACTGACAGGAAGCCCCTGTCCCTGGGGCACAGTGAGGGGCAGATCCAGGAGGCAGAAACATCACATTGCCACCAGTTGCTTAGTAGAGGAAAAGTGATATAATGAAATGGACACAAATTTTGTATTCACACAAATATCCAGTTACTGCACTTCCATTTAGTAGCTCTGTGGAAATGTGCAAGATACTTAACTTCTTTGAGTCTTAATAGACCATATTTTTAAAAGGCACTAAGAATACCTATTTTATGCAGGGTGCGGAGGCACACACCTGTGATCTCAGTACTTGGGAGGCAGAGACAGGAAGGTCAGGTTCCAGGACAGCCTCAGGAACTTAGCAAGATCCTCAGCAACCTCGTGAGACCCTGTTTCAAGACTAAAAAATAAATAAATAAAATAAAATAGGGCTGGGGGTGTAGCTCGGAGGTAGGATGTCCCTGGGTTTGATCCCCAGTACCAAAAAAAAAAAAAACAACCAGAATACCTTTTTTATTGAGCTGTTGGGAAGTTTAGACAAAACCTATAAAATACATTATAAACAGTAGGTGCTCAGTAAATATTAACTATACTGATATTAATCATTACTGCAAGTTTACTGGATCTTAATCCATTTGGATATCAAGCAATAATTACTTTGTAAATGTTTCTCAGCATCAAGAAAAAACAGATTTTTTTTTTTTTGGCCAACACATGCAGACATACATAAAGACAATGTAGAAAATGGAGGGAAGGTCTGAGGTTATTTAGTTAGGAGGTAAGTATTGTGCACAAAGGACCACTCTTTTTTTCTGTGTGTGTGGTTCTTGGGATTGAACGCAGTCATTCTACGGCTGAGCTAATCCCCAGCCCTAGTTTATGTTTTATTTGGAAACATGGTCTCATTAAGTTGCTGAGACACCGGGCGTGGTGGCACACGCTTGTAATCCCAGTACTTTGGGAGGCGGAGACCAGAGGATCTGGGTTCGCAGCCAGCCTCAGCTCGCTCTCTCTCTCTCTCTCTCTCCTGTCTCTCTTTCTGTCTACTTAGTGAGGCCCTCCGCAACTTCGTGAGACCCGGTTTCAAAATAAAGTATAAAAAATAGGGCCGGGGGTGTAGCGCGGAGGTAGAACGCCCCTGGGTTCAATCCCCGGTACTGCAAAAAAAAAAAAAAAGTTGCTGAGAGCTTCGCTAAATTGCCTAGGCTGGCTTCGAACCTGCGACCCTCCTGTCTCAGACTCCCAAGTACTGGAATTACAGGCATGCACCACCATGCCAGGCTCAAAGGGCCACTGTTAAAACAAAATGTACAAATAAGCCCTCTGAAATACCAAATGCAAACAGCGTAACTCTGAATAATGAGGCCTCAGCTATAGAAACACTTTAGGGACTCCAATAATCTCCGCAGCTTGTTTACCCAGGCCTTCTTTTGCTGTTTGAAAAGTCGGAAGAGGAGAGCATATTGGAATATCGGAACCCTTACTATATAGCATAAAAAAGCATAGCACGTTTTAATTATGAGCCTACATAGCCTTCCTAGCACTCTTGCCATTCAGCATTCATTCAGGTGGCTTGTTAGCAGAAGCCCAAGTTAGAACTACAACCCCATAACTCAGAAGCCTCTTAACTCTCGGGGTATGTCCATGTGTGGCCATTGGCTATGAGCTGTAGGGCTCATATTTAAACCTTCTCTGGAAGCGTATAAAGTTATTAGAAATCTATTCTTCCACTTTCACTTATGCAGTATGTTTCAACAGATGGCAAAATTACATGGTAGAATTGCTTTTAAAGTAGACGCTGTTAGTGAAGGGAAAGAGTCTCTCTTCTGGAGTCTGACTATGCCTGATATCTTTCTGCCTCTAGTTGATTCTAAGGCAGAGAATTTCTGGTGTTTAATGTTTGGTTATGGAAATACCTTAACTGCAGCAGGTGGGAACCCATTTCATAGATGACATCTTTAATGCTTGATGCATTTGTTCATCTGTTGGGAACATTATTCAAAAATTTTAAAAAGACTTATTAAGAGTAAAATTATAGTAGATCAAATACTGAGCATCTAACTATAATGCATATAATTTTTTTATAAATGTATGTTATATATGACTCATGGTAAAGATGTTTTGAACATTATTCAAAAATTTTAAAAAGACTTATTAAGAGTAAAATTATAGTAGATCAAATACTGAGCATCTAACTATAATGCATATAATTTTTTTATAAATGTATGTTATATATGACTCATGGTAAAGATGTTTGTGAAAATCATTATGAGTAGGTTTTAAAAGTCAAAAATACAAATAAAAATCTCTATATTCTATAGAAAGCACAAAAGATTAAAAAACTATTCTTCAATACTTTCATTTTTCTTCAATATGCAGAGGTTTAAAAGATCCATAGTGAGTACTGAAATATTAATTTTGAGAAAATTATTATTTCTTCAGATTATGTGAATGACTTCACTTAATGGAATTTGAATTGGGGGAAGTTGAGAAGGTCTCTTTTCCCCCTCTCTAGTCATAGGAAAATTGTGTATTTTTTTAATGAAATAGAAATGATACTCTCAATATAATTGATCCTATGGGAATAATAAGACAACTGAAAAGAAAGATAATTGGGGATAAATACATTAAGGAACTAAGAATTAGAAAATTTTGGTAAAATTATCAACACTCCACTTTTTCAGTTACTTCTATAATCTCTATTACTAACTTCTTTTTAAAAAACGTATGTTGCTTTATTTAGTAGAAATCATTAGAATCAAAATTACCTTTAAAATGGTCCAATTTTTAACCTGATGCTAATAAGTCTACAAGACTGAAATTTCTAGTTTATTCTTAGAATATCAAGCTTATTATGTTTATTTGCAAAGTGAGTAGTTGAAACTCCTGCTAAACTGAAATTAAAAATAATTTTATGTTAGTATACTTACATAGTATGAGAAAAAAGCATAGTTTTGTACCACAGGTGGGTGCAAGCAAACTAAACAAATAGAATAAATCAGGCCATAATCCATGCAAAAACAATGAATACTTACTTTACAGTAAGTCAGAGAGTACTGACATATCCACACTTAGAAGGGAGTTTTCATCAAAATTACATGACTTTAATCTTTATTATTAATATTTGATTTAGGAAATTCCTACCTTTAATATCATAATGGCTATAGCTAAACTACAGTAATATTTATTAACAATGGGAGATTATAGTTTGGGGCCAAAAGAATTGACCTTCTGGCATTTGGAGTAGGAAGGAAGGTGGGCAGGGCCTGGTATCTGAATTAGACAGAAGTTGGACAGCTAGTAGAAGGACAGTCCACTGACAAATCCCACACACCTTCACACACCCCCCCTGCAGACCATCAGGAACTTCTGGGGTAAGGGATACAATTCTGCTAGTCACTGCAGTTACAAACTTGAGGTACAATTTGCATCTGAATAGACGAAAACCCCAGCCCATTCCCCTGCCCAGCAGAGGGGTCAAGGAAGGCAGAGGTGGACAGCAGCTTCACTGAGTGGCCACAAAGTGCCATTTGCATCATAGAAGGTTTCTCAAAGTAGAGAGTGCCTCTATTTTACATACATACATACATACATACATATATACATATATACATATATACATACATAATTTTACTGAGCAGTAATCCATTGTTAGGCAGTTACTGGGCAGTAATCCCTTCCTGGATTCTAGCCTCTTCCAAGGGAAAGAATTCACATGGAGAGTACGAAAAGGGAAATATAAGAAATTTATTTAATGAAGTGTAAGAGAAGACCTCATGATAAAGGGAGTATGTTCCAGAGAAAAGGGATCTGGAACAGGCCACTTTCACAGTGGAAAACAGCATGGGGCTCTTCACATGGGAAGCCTTATAAACCCCCCCCCCCCCGCCTCCTCCCTCCTGCGTATGCATACACCTGTGCTGTTTTTGCCATGTTGGAAACTTTCCCATTGTGGGGTGGGGGTCTAAGTGAAACCTACAGGGATTTAGCCTTTTGATATGCTAGCAGTTTTCTAACCATGGTTCTCTAACTCCCGGCCAGGCAGGGAGTCCCCTGATCCATTCCTAAGGGCCTGCTTACCTTTTTCTTTCAGGTACATCAGGTTTCAAAAGTCCCTCAGGTTTGTCCCAATCTTGCCCACATGCTCATTTCTATCTAGCTACCTAACACATATGATGAGTATATATCTGTAAATATATATTAAATCCAAAACCTTCTTTGTGTAAACCACATGTAACTTACTATTCATTCATTCAACAAATATTTATTGACCATGTTTGAGATGTTGGACATGTTTAGATGGAAGACCAAAACAAGAGCTCCATTTCCTCCTGGAGGTAACATTTCAATCCTACAAATTAGGCTAAAATAAATCATAAGATAGTACTACAGAATTTGGGCACATCAGTATCTCTATAAAGTAATATCTGATTTAGCGTTGATGGTTACAAACTCCTTACTATACTACTGTACAAAACAATCAGTTTAATGTTGAAGGTGAGACCTGTAAATATTTAAACTGTCTCTTCTCTTTCTGCAACCTACTGTAGGTTATTTCCATTTCCTTATAGTTTAATTAGTGAAACTACCATTTTGCCAACACTCACATGGCAACATGTATTTCTCCAAATTTGGAAAACCTCACTTTTCTGATCACTCAATCCTCTACTGCAGGTATTAAAATTTGAAACTCAGATATATTTGTCACAAATATATTCAAACTTTGGACACCACGACAAAGTGGACAGTTTAAAAAGTGTTCTATTTGAGGAATAGGCTTACTTTTTTTTTTCATTTGGTTTTGCACTGGATTTTTTATTTCCTATTTCTTGTTTCTGCTTCATTCAAATAGTTTATCCAATGTGTCCAAGATTTGATTTCCTTTTATTTTTCACATGACCATTTTTTCACTGGTAAAAGTTGAGCAACATATTTACATCTTAACATTTAATTGTTGGGTTAATCTCACTTCCGGGGAGAAAGGCTATAGTTTGTTGATAGTGATGAAATAATCTTGGTGGCTTCCAGATAAATAGCAACAAATGTGCACAATCCTTACGTTACATGGCATAGTTAACACTGCTGAAGTGTTAGATGGGGCTCAGTCTTTCGTGATGGAGATACACCTGAGTGCATTCAGAGAAAATTTGGTTCTGCAAGCTTGGAGGAAGTAATTGTCATTCAAAAGAAATAGCTAGCTTTGCATATCAGTAAAACACACACACATACTCTTATCTATTTTCTGTGTGCTCTGGAACTGATATTAAAATAGCAAATATATATTTATGAGAACTAAAAATGCTGTATTCTTTTCAATCATTTAAATTCAATGTAATTATGAAAGTAACTTTGAGAATATGTGGGAAATGTTGCTTCCAAAGCAAGTGACAGTGAAATAAAAGCCACACATTTTCTATCAGGCTACGTAGTTTTTATATTCACACTTGTTCCCCAAATGCTATGTCATTAATCATTTTTTATCATTTATTTTTAGATGGAAGACTGTATTTGAAAACTACTGTCATGTACTGAATCTTTCCTGTTGAAGAAACCCATGTTATCGTAAAGAACTTTGCAGTCAGACATTCATCACTGGAAAGTTTGGAGAAAATAAAGTCCTTTTAAGGGAACTTTCTCAATTTTGTGTATTAATGTTCTTTAACATTTAAGTATTCTACAAAAAAGAAAAAAAAACGTTTTCTCCATTGATTTTCACCTTTGGTTCATACCAGAGACCTGAGAATGTTTGTAAATGTACACGTATCAATCTTCTTACAGTTAATAACTGCAACTTTGCTGCTGGACACTTGTATACAAAAGTTAAAAGCAGGTCTAAATAAGACCTAGATTTTTTTTTAAAGTGGAATGAACCATTTTTCCTCTTCTGAAAATTCTGTATCTGAGCACATCAACAGACTCTTGTAGCAGTGGTCTCCCAGACTTACAGAATTATGTCTACCCCCCTCCAAACCAGCAAGAACACATGGAAAGGACTTGTAAGGGGCATAGAGGATTCTGAAAAAAAATAAAGAGTAATATTCTGTTACATTCAACTTTAAACTCTCCAATTGTGAGTTTTATCCTGAAGAATTTTTTTTCACATACTTTCCAAAAAGACCAACAAATGGATGTTGACAACAGCAATGAAATAACATTTTGCGTATCTGAAAAGAAGCATTGGATATAAGCCAGAAGGTTTCACTGAAGGTTTCTTTTTCTTAAAAATAAATAAATAAATAAATAAATATATATATATATATATATAAATGTAACATGTTTTTCATTCCAAACTGGTAGTGGTATATAGAATCAAAAATAATAATAATGTTGCTTCTTATTCAAACTGTTGGTCACATGTACAATATATAAACATAAAACACACAAGGAAGGTATTATGTATGCAGTAGTATACTAGAGTTTAGGAAAATGACAATTTTAGAAACTATGTTTTGTCACCCTGTCGGTCAGAAAGAAGTCTTTCTGGTTTTAAAGCATGCAGGCATGTAAATATTTGTCTGGAGTCACAGTATTAATGAATGAGATCTTAAGTATCTGGTGACATCAGAACTCTGTGTCAGCCGCTTTTATTTGTATATTGATCCCTAGTTAGTGCCCCAAAATGCACTATTGAGAATGGACTGTGGCTGAGCAGTGAATCAAAACACCAGGAATATTTTTATATGTTAATGCCATATTATTATGTTAATGTTGCTGAAAAACAAAACCTAACAAACCCTTGATGTATCAGTCCAAGACCATGTAGCCCTGAGTGATAAAGTTAAAATGTGTTGTGCTTCCCACCCTGGTCAGAGGGAAGGGTGGCTATGTGTTATTTTCACTGTCCTTTTGAAAGTTACAGTATGTGTTTTCACTTTTGTGCAGATAACTGGAAGTAAAGCTGCAAACAGTGCTTATTACATGAGGAAGTTACCTTCTCTTTGTTTTTATATATCTGGAGTTACACTTTTAAAGGTTGATATAAATCAGTACAGTCACTGTACATTTTATGATTTTTCTGTCATCCTAAAATTTTATTATATCATTATTTATTACCATAAAACAACAAAATCTTAAGTGTCTAAGAAAGCTAGCTTAAAATGTTTAAAAATAGTTCTAATTGGGTAATAATTATTTGGTTAAGAAAAAACAATTAACATTATATATAGATACTCCGGCACTAAGCTTCTATACTTTTTAGGTCTTCCTTGTAATGCTGGAACATAATTCTTTATGTAACTTGCTGTTTTAACCAGCTAAGTCCATTTTTAATACAATAAAAAGGTTATATGTACAATTCCTATTTTAGCTTGCTTAAAAAGGGAGCAATATTTTTTATTTAAACTATGGTTAGTAAATGCTTTGTAGAGACTTGGTTTTCTAAGTGTAGTTCTTCCACAACTGTCTTTCCTTGTTTGAGCAGAAGAGATTCTATTCCTAGTTATATGTATTTTTGTTTGTTTTTCCCTGTCTGCAGTCTTTAAAGGATTACAGCATTTACAATTGGATGGACTTGTGGAAAGCTTTTGAATCATACATTTTTTTGAGAGATTTTTTAAAAAGTCTACAACTTCCATATGTAGTAGAATCGGTCATTGCTCTGCTCCTGGCATAGAGTCACTTGTTCAGTGGGGTTGAGTAGTTTTAAAGTACATACTTTCAAGACCTTTGAGAATGCTTTAGTGTTTGGTTTGACATAAAAGGAAATTTTAGCAAGGATTAACGAAAAATCTATCAGCTGTATGTTGAGAGACTCTTACTAACATGTTGTAAATATTACAGTTCACAAAATGTTATTGTAAGTCTGTAACTTAATTCCCCTACCCCCTTTTTTTAGTTAAACAGGTTGGTTTAGAAATTTGTGTTTTGGCATAAACAAGTAAAATTGTGCCCATTTTATGGTTTCTATGCTTTTGTAATCCTACAAATATTAATGTCTAGTTCTATATTATAACCACATTTGCGCTCTATGCAAGCCCTTGGAACAGAACATACTCATCTTCATGTAGGACCTATGAAAATTGTCTATTTTTATCTATATATTTAAAGTTTTCTAAAAATGATAAAAGGTTATTACGAATTTTGTTGTACAAAACCTGTACAAAAAAATCTGTTTTTACATCATAATGCAAGAATTGGAAATTTTTCTATGGTAGCCTAGTTATTTGAGCCTGGTTTCAATGTGAGAACCACGTTTACTGTTATTGTATTTAATTTTCTTTTTCTTTTCAACAATCTCCTAATAAAAATGTCTGAAATCTCTCTGTGACTTTATTTACAGTTCGTCTTTATTAAATTTTGTGAAATGCATGGCATTGAAGGAATATTTACTTTCTAATGGGAGGCATCTAAAAACAACATAAGTCAGCTCTTTGCAATGCGAAGGGAACAATGCTCAATGATTTTATTTAACATGCAACTGCTTCTATCTCTAATATGAATTACTATGGTGAAAAACATCATAAAAGCACACTCTGTAGTTATTGTTTAACAAGCAGATTTTCCATATTTTGTTTCTTGCCAGCTAAGCAAACTGCCCACATATACATGATTTATTTATGTACATTTCTCAGTTTATGAAGCTGTTATTTGTACCTTTTTCCTTTATATTCTTATATTCCCATGATTCTTATTTCACAAAGCTTTGTGCTGAATAATGTAAAGTAGACATGTTGATGGAACAAAATATATTATTCCCATATCTATAAGAGTGTAGATTTGTAACTCTAACTCAGTGTTTTGCTTTCAGTTCTATCACTGGGAAAAATGCCTTTAGTAACGTTGAAATTACAATATACTTTAATAATAATATATAAACATTTTAATCAATCAAAAGTATAACATTTGAAGAAATATTGAGTTGCTATCTTTGTGAATATTCTAAACATTCTCAAGAGAATGGAAAATAGCTTCTTTCTGTTTAAATGAATTATTTCTCTGAATTTTTGAAACAGTATATTAACAAATTATGATTTTTCCCAAATAAAAACCTAACATGTTTATGTGACCATTTTGAACACATTTTTGTCTCTGTCCTTATGTGCTTATGTCAGGTAAGACTTCTGGATGTCAGTGGAATTCAGGATTTTTCATGGAAAGAGTCTTCTCTAGCTCCCAACGTGTTTGCATTGAAACTAGCAAATTCACAATGTGCACAAAAGCCATTTATTACTGGAGGAGAGTATCTCACTCATATAAACTACATGGGTTGCATTTTTAAAATATAGGAAGGAGAGATGTTAATAGAAGACATTATTGTAAATATCAGTTATCTTCATGTGCAGACTGGGTGCCAGCATTTATTTTATTTTTTTTTTTTTGGCGGTACCGGGGATTGAACCCAGGGGCATTCTACCTCCAGGCTACACCCCCAGCCCTATTTTTTATTCTTTATTTTGAAACAGGGTCTCACTAAGTTGCGGAGGGCCTCACTAAGTAGATGAGGCTGGCCGCGAACCTGCGATCCTCCGGTCTCAGTCTCCCAAGTACTAGCATTTATCTTTAATATGTATAACTGATATATAAAAACTTAACTGATCCTCATTTATTGGTTTAAGCAGATATGTTCACACAGCCTCTATGCTGCACATAGGATGGCATTTCAGAGTCATGACTGAAGTTGAAAACATAGTTGTTGTCCCAGAAGAGTTCACAATGTTGTTGGAATAGGGAATTGTACTTTCAGGAAGAAAAGATTGACTGAGCATATTTTGCTCTATAGTAAACATAGAAATAGTAAAGAGGCACCTTTCCTCCAGCTAATGGCCCACTTTATAATTTAACCTGCTGGAGGGTCGTACAGATGATTTGGGATTCAGCCAATTGAATAGGAATTGAGAAAAAGTAAATATATATTTCCCTCTAGGAAAAACCCCATACTATATTTTTGCATTATACTTATTTTTTATGTCAATCACATTATTCTCAATTTTTATTTTATTTTATTTGTAGTACTGGGAATTGATCTCTCAAGGGCATTCTACCGCTGGGCTACACCCTCAGCCTGATTTTATTTTTTTATTTTGAAACAGGGTCTTGCTAAGTTGCTGAGGTTGGTCTTGAACCTGTGATCCTCCTGTCTCAATCTCCCAAGTACTGGGATTACAGGCATGCCTACCATTATTGCTTTTAATCAAGGGTTCAAAGCTTTATTTTAAGGTACATAGCCTGTTTAATCACAGATAAAAATAATTCTGCCGGGCGTGGTGGTGCACGCTTGTAATCCCAGTACTTTGGGAGGCGGAGACCGGAGGATCCGGGTTCGAGGCCAGCCTCAGTGCGCGTGTGCGCTCTCTCTCTCTCTCTCTCCCTGTCTCTCTCTCTCTCTCTCTACTTAGTGAGGCCCCCCACAACCTCGTGAGACCCGGTTTCAAAGTAAAGCATAGAAAATAGGGCCGGGGGTGTAGCGCGGAGGTAGAACGTCCCTGCGTTCAATCCCCGGTACCGCAAAAAAAAAAAAATTAAATAAAATAAAAATAATTCTATCAACAAACAATAGACTCCTGGTGTGTTCAGACTATTGGCCATGAATGAACAATATTTAATCTTTATCTCTCAGCATCTATATATCGCTAAGGTAAATAATGGCCTAAAATGATTCAAACACAGAACATAAATTCCTAAATGTCAAATGAGTGCTAAGGTAATGAGTGACATTTGTAGTGGTAGCATCATTTACATTTACAGATTAATGAGCTGGAGAATTTGAGTTGAATAATTGGATCAGTTAGGACTCCTCTGGTTGTTGTAACAAAAAGAAATTCCTGTAAGGTAAAACAAACAAAGGAGTTTGTTATAGAGATAGAGGGGTACACATGGAACCTCAAGGACCAGGGTCTACATATGCACTTTTTTTTTATAATTTATTTTTGTGGTACTGGGGATTGATCCCAGGGGTATTCTACCTCCGAGCTAAACCCTCAGCCCTATTTTTTTATTTTTTATTTTGAAACAGGGTCTTGCTAAGTTGCGGAGGGCCTCACTAAGTAGCTGAGACTGGCCGCGAACCTGCTATCCTCCTGTCTCAACCTCCCAAGTACTGGGATTACAAGCCCTGCCTTAACCTTTCTGCTCTGCTTAGGGGCTCTGCTTTCTTTTCTCATTTCAGAAATGTTTCCTTCTCTGGTTCATCTATTGTTGGCTCCTCTAGTATTCAGGAGCATAAGATCCAGCCTACAGAAGCGAACCAAGCATTCTCTCTGGCCCCATGTCTGATTCCCTGAGAATTCTGATTACTTCGTGTCAGAGTACCTGCCAGCAAGGAACTTTGGTGGTATATTAGATGGATTTAGGGAATTTTAGAAACTACTGTGTCCAGTTAGATTGGAATCCCTGTGATTGGGTGAGGACAACAGGAATTTTAAATTCTTCAGGCGATTCTGATGAGTACCTAAATTTGAGGACCACTGCATGAGAAAGTAATAGGTATCACATTATAGAATACAATTAGTGGCTTTTGCTGTGGGACAGGGAGGTCCTTGCTGGTGAGGTAGGGGTTAATGTGAGCAGACACTACAACAGCCAACTGATAGTTCTGCAAAATCAAATATTTTTTATGAGCAGTTTTAACATGTGAACTTAATTCTAATTTGAATGTAAATTCTAGTCAGGTGCAAAAGAAGTCACACAATTATTTTTCTAAATAACATTATTGATAACTCTGACCCCTGTACCAACTAACTGTGCAGGGAAACAAAACTTTTATCTCAGTCATTATTGAGGATCCCTCTTTCTGAGTGTCCCAAACATTTCCCTTAGTCCATACCATTTGAGGAAAACCCTTGGTTTTTCCATGCATAGGGTCTAGTCTCTGAGATGGGCCCTTGAGCCCTCCTTTTCAGGGAGCCTCCAGGTTTGCAGAAGCAAAAATTAAGCATTGTCTGGTGTGGTTCTGAATGCAGATAGAGGGATTATTTAAGGCAATTACATAAATGAGGAAGTGAAAAGTTGGGTGAAAGGAGGACATGTTTCTACACTTTATTTGTACTGGTAAAATGTTAGTGTAAGTATACTGTGATAAGCTCTATAAATATAATGCAATACCTGTAAAGCAGCCATCCAAAATGTTATATTAATATGTACACTACAATACTATAGATAAGTCAAAATATTCAATGCTATGGTGAGGTTAGCTTCCACATAAACAGTGAATATTTTTTGTAATGGACCCAGAGCTTTAAGCTACTTTGTTAGTAGTTTCCAATCCTCTCTCAGGTACTCTTTCAATAATGCTAATAGTGTGACAAACTTTGTCTACTATGCTAGCCAATGGAGGAGGATGGATTAGTAGATACATCTCCAGTAAGAAATCTCTATTTTTTATTTATTGTGTGTACCCGCTTTCAACAATATATTTCAAATTGATTTTTTTTGTGTGTGTGATACTAGGGATTGAACCCAGGGGCATACTTCCTCCGAGCTACACCCCCAGCCCTATCTTTTTCTTTCTTTGTTTGTTTCTTTGTTTCTTCGTTTCTTTGTTTCTTTGTTTCTCTCTCTCTCTCTCTCTGTCTCTTTCTTTCTTTCTTTCTTTTTTGTGGTACTGGGTACTGAACCCAGGGGTGCTCTACCACTGAGCTATATTTGAGCTCTCTTTTGTGGGGGTACCAGGGATTGAACCCAGGGGCATTCTACATCTGGGCTACACCCCCAGCCCTATTTTTTATCCCTTATTTTGAAACAGGGTCTCACTAAGTTGTGGAGGGCCTCACTAAGTAGCTGAGGCTGGCCTCCAACCTGGATCCTCTAGTCTCAGCCTCCCAAGTACTGGGATTACAAGTGTGCACACCACACCTGGCCTTATTCTTTATTTTGAAACAGGGTCTCACTAAGTTGCAGAGGACCTCACTATGTAGCTG
>PVJS01042264.1:0-17595 GCA_004027185.1 Glis glis | reverse complement strand
GGTAGATGCCTAGAAGTGGTATTGCTGGGTCGTATGGTAGGTTCATTCCCATTCTTCTGAGGATCCTCCACACTGTTTTCCAAAGTGGTTGCACTAATTTGCACTCCCACCAGCAGTGTATTAGAGTTCCTGCTTCTCCACATCCTCGCCAGCATTTGTTATTGTTTGTGTTTTTAATGTTTGCCATTCTTATTGGGGTAAGGTGATATCTCAGGGTAGTTTTGATTTGCATCTCCCTGACTGCTAATGATGTTGAACATTTTTTCATACATTTATGGGCCATTTGTATTTCTTCTTCTGTGAAATGTCTATTTAGTTCATTTGCCCATTTTTTGATTGGGTTATTCACTTTTTTTATTGTAAACTATAGTTACCCTACTCTTTTGTATAATACTAGAAATTATTCCTCCTGTCTCAATGTATTTTGATACTCATTAAACAGCTTCTCTCAAGGGGCTTTAATTATTTAAATGGATTTTTGTGTATGAAGAATAATATTCCCTACTATTTGTACTTTGTTTAATGCTCAATCTACTATTTTCTTCAACATTTAGCATTAAAATTTCCTATGACTAGAATTTTTTTGTTCCTCTGAAATTCACATGCTGAAAATTAATCCCCAATAGTATCAAAAGGTGAGAGGTCTGCAGGAAGTGACTAGTCATGGACATGAAGCTCTTATGAATGTGATCAGTGCTTTTGCAAAATATCCCCAGCAGTTTACTCACCCTGGGAGTTTTCTACCATGTGAGGACATAGAAAATGCTATCTAGAGGAACAGAGTTTCACTAGACCTCAAATCTACTGGTGTATTGATACTGGATTTCTTGTCTCCAGAACTGTGAGCAATACATTTTTGTCAAACACTTAAAATGCAGCCATTCAAGACTGACCCGCACTATAAGGATAAAGTGAAACTAGAATTCAAAGACTTCATACAAAATGAAGAATGTAATCTATGGAAGTGGAACACATCATGCTAAGTGAGATAAGCCAGACTCAGAAAGTCACGGTTTCTCTCACATGTGGAAGCTAGAGAATAAAATGAGAGAAAAGGGACTTTGCAAAAATAAAAGAGAGATGGGCATGGAGGTACATGCCTGAAATCCAAGTACTTGGGAGGCTGAGACAGGAGGATCACAGATTCCAGGCCAGTCTCTGCAACTTAGTGATATCCTAAGCAATTTAGTGAGACCCTGCTTCAAAAAAAAATAAATAAAATAAAAAGGGCTAGGGGTGTGACTCAAAGGTAGAATGCCCCTAGGTTCAGTCTGCAGAACAAGAAAAAAAAAAGGATAAATAAAAGAAAAACCAGTACAGTAGAGGAAGGGGATTAGGGGAGGAAAGAAGGAAGGAAAGGGGGCAGAGAATGAAATAGACCAAATTATGCACTGTGTATGTGTGAATATATCACAATGAATCCCATTATTATGTGTACTATGTGAATAAAAACTTTTAAAAGAATGTAAAGTATCACATATACTTATTTTTACTGTTTAAGTGTGACTACCAGAAAGTTTAAAATCAATTATGTGACTCCCATGGGTGGCTACATTAAATTTCCATTGAACAGCCCTGGCCTGAAGTCTTTGTTTTGGATGGTGTGCACCTGCTTCTGCTTAAATCTCTGTGTGATCTGCTCACTGTACAGTGCCTCTAAAAGCAGATACCTACCCCTCCATTACCTGCCCAGGGCAAAAATAGTCTCATTAGTTGTGAAGAGACTTGCTTTGACTTAAATGTGTACACTACATGTTTTTACCAAAATTCTTTCACATGCATTATTTTATTTCATTCTCCTAACAATCTTAAGATTTCAGTACAGGGTATTTTAAGATCCTTTAGGCGAGAGTGATAAATAGCCCAGGGAGTTGGATGAAGTATTACAAGTGGCATTTACACTGGGCCATGAAAAAAATAAGTAGGACTCTTATAGGCTAAAGAAGGAAAGGATATTCAAATAGAGGAAGACTTTGTGCTTACAAATTTGAAATGTGTCTTACAGGGCGGGTAGAAAGAGACCACCAGATATTTTTCAGCTAATTAAGGTTGCTGTAGTTTGATCTAGAATGCCCCCAAATGCCATATGTTAAAGCTTTTGTCCTCAGATTTGGCACTATTGGAAGGCAGTGAAAAGCTTTCAGAAGTGGGGCCTGGAGTGAGGTTTCAGGGTCAGTGGGGTGTGCCCTCAAAGGGGACCATGGAATGTGGGTCTTTTCCTCTCTCTTTTCCTCCTGGATGCCTTGATGTAGGCATCTTCTTCTTCCATGCACTCCTGTCATGGTGTTCTGCCTCCCCACAGGCCCAGAAGCAATGAGGCCAATCAACTGTGGACTGAAACCTCCAAAACTGTGAGCCAAATAATCCTTTCCTCTTTCTATGTTGATTTTCTCAGGTGTTCTGTTATAGTAATGGACTGACTAACACAAAGGAATTAATCAAGCTTGCAGTTTAGGAATTGTCTTAGGATGGAGACCTGAGGACCAGCTTGGAAGACGTGATGAGGTATTTGTGGAAGGAAGACTTTAGACAAAGACCTTCATGGTGTTCCTGAGTCTGATCCAGTTTCTGACTTAGGCTTCCCCTGTGACATGTCACACAACGTTTGGAGTGTCTAGCACCTTATATAATAGCTCAATAAATATACAATTTTTGCAGTACTGAGGATTGAACCCAGGGACATTCTACCTCTGAGCTACACCTGCAACCTTATTTTTTATTCTTTATTTTGAAACAGGGTCTCACTAAGTTGTAGAGGGCCTCATTAAGTAGCTGAGGCTGGCCATGAACCTGCGATCCTCCTGTCTCAGCCTCCCAAGTACTGGGATTACAAGTGTGCGTCCCCATACCTGGCAGAGTTCAATGCATTATTAAAATACCTCCAAACATTTTGTATTGTTTCTATACCAATTACCATCGCAAGTATTCACCTCATTAATTAGTAATCATTGCTTTAATATTATTTCACATAAAAAGGAACTAAATCATCATTGGCCTTGGTAAGGGTTTTCAAGCAAGTAAGTAATGTAAATATCATGATAATTAGGTTTTACTGTAACTCCTCCCACTGCATGACACATTTTCTTATTCCATTAGTAGGGCAATATCATGTAGAGTCATAAATTATGTTTCTACCACTTGTTAAATCTGTGGCCTAATTTATATGTTATGTAATATTTCTGTATCTGTTTCCTTTTCTATGAAATTAGGGTAATGGCAATGTATTTGACAGGGTTTTGTAAGGATTGCATGTTCAAACATACTTGAAAACTACCTGAAACATATGTAACAATGGCTCAATGTATGTTAGCTCATATTTTTCTTTTATTATAATTACACTGGAAATAGAAATCCCTCCTACAGAAGTGAAAACAGAGAACATTCAAGAAACAAAGAAAAATGTGTTTAATGAGGCAATTCACCCATTATGAAACAAAACTTCCAAGCCTTGGAAGTATGACCATAAAATATAGGGTCATTCTCTTTGTTATATGGTCTATTAGCTGTTATGTGTACTAGTTTCAAAATGTGGTACTATTTTTAGCTCAGTTTTACACCAAGACTTAACCTTCAATGCTAATAATTCCTCACACTTGTTTTATTACTCATCACACAGTGCACTGAATAATAGTGTGTATATACTTCCAAAAATACTCCATACTTTAAAAAATATTGTCATAATGTTTTTATTATTAAATAACCCAAAATCCACAGGTTTCTTTCTTCACTTGTCTTCAGCCATCATTTTCTTTGGCCTTTTGCAGCAGAATACACTGTCTGAGGTTCTTGCTCTGTTTCTGTATCACCAACCCTGATGCAGCTTTAACCATATCCCGTCTTCTTTGCATACTCTTTCCATTGGAGATTTAATCCACTGTTAGGGCTCTTATTATTATTCATCCTGTAGATAATCCCCAAATATGTACTCTCATTCATTTCCTTTATCTTTTATAAGCTCAAATTATCTTCACCTACTGCCCAATTTGAGTTTTAATTTCATCCTACAAATCAGCCCATAATTAAACATCATTTTAGTTTACAAAATCAATTTTGTGCGTATGAATGCTTTTTCCTTTTGACTTCCCAAATTTGAGCATAATTTCTGAATAATGTGAATTAAAAACTATAGTTGATATTATGTTTAGAAACTGTCTTGGAAGTTAGATGAATTGCGAATTATCCTTCCATTTGAAACTTTGTGGCATTTGAAAAATCTCTTATATTTAAGACTCATTTTTCTTATCTATAAAAGAACAATAATATATGTAGAGTTTCAATGGTGATTAAATAATGTATTACTTACAAAGGGACTGACAAAATTCCTTTATGAGCAGGAGTTTGGTAAATGTCGGCAGCTAGTTTTAGGGACGTTCTCACAGTCAGCCACATCACTGGTCTTCAGTGCAAACGGGTATGATTAATGAATGACCCCATCAATCTTCCATCCACTATAGGACCTGTTATTGAGTCATAATTCATAAAAGACATCATGTTTGGCTTTGCTTTGTAGTAATGACTTATGTCTTTAACTCACTCACTGCATTTTATCTACTAAGAGGATGCATATGCAGAGTATGTCCCACTCTAACATTTTAGCTAAAATCAATGAGGCCAGGAAGTTCATGCCCATCTTATATGACCTTGTTCTTCCATTCAAATACTACACCATTAACCAACCTGAATGATCTTCCAAGGGTGGTGAAGATAATTATGATTTTGACACTGAAGGGAATTGGAAGAAAAAAAAGTCTTTAGTCTTGTGTGGAGTCTACAGTATTTAGGCTGGAATAAAATTACTGCTACATAGAGTGTGAATTTGTGATTTACAGAAGTTTTGTAGGAACTTGTGACTTTACGAAGCTACAATATCTCTCTTAGAAATCATCCCTTAGCCAGGAATGGTGGTACAAGCCCATAATCACAGCACTTGGAGGCTAAAACAGGAGGATCACAGGTTCAAGGCCAGTGTGCAGGAGAGCCTGTTTCAAAATAAAATAAAATAAAATAAAATAAAATAAAATAAAATAGCCTGCCAACTGCTGTGTGCATGTATGTCACTATTACTAAGAACTATATTATAATGTGAGACCATAATGCACCAATAAAAGTATAAAAAATATATGAAAACTACATAAAATATGGCTGGGGGTGTAACTCAGAGGTAGAATGCCTCTGGGTTCAATTCCTAGTACCACACACACACAAATGTATTCTATTCATTTTCTCAGCATTATGCTCTGCAGTTCATATCTCACTCCCGATATTCAGCTCAGAATTTCTTGTGCCCAAATGAATCTTAAGTAAGATTTTTCATACCTGCCCAGCATTTTTCATTTTCACTTTCCCAGCATATTTAGGTATAAGCCTTCAGATGCCTGAACTACAATTATAGCCTTTTATTTTTCTGCCCTCATTTCTCCCTCCACAGAAATCCATCATATACCACAATATAAAACCCATTGATGTCTAAAGGCAAACCCAACTCTTTTTACCTTTATTTTTACATCTCTGACTTAACTCTGACCTCTGGACTTCATGTTCATTATAATTACTCTCCTACTTCAAGAAACCTGGTTTATCCATTGCTTCCTAAATATTCTTCTTCTTCCTGGGACATGCCCCATTATCTCATTATCCATTTAAATTCTACCCATCGTACAATGCTTAATAAACAACAGGATCTTAACTAAATGTCATAGTCCACAGAGGTTTCTCACATATATGAAATCATTTGTCACTTATTAATGCTGTGTCTTTCAGACAACTTGTTCTTTCATCTCTGAGGATAAGAACTATGAATGTCACTTTTATATTTCACAGTTTCTAATACATAGTGATAGTGTGGGTTATTTTGGTAGATATTATTGCTAGGAGCAATAACCAATCAAGGAGACATTTAAGCACATTTAATAATATGCAAAATTAGAACTTAAATTCCAACAAAGACTGCTATATACAACAAAGATATCTTTCAAAATTGATGGAGAAATAAAGCCTTCCAAGCAAGCAGAAACTAAAAATGTTCATGACTACCAAGCCAGCACTAGAGGAAATACTTACAGAAATAAAACACAAAGAAAAAATGACAAAGCAAAACAAAACACCAGAACTAGAGAAGAGATGGAGTCCATCAGATGAGCAACTAAGCAAAGGACATTCATCACTATATGAAACAGAAAACATAAGTCAAATGACAGGAAATAATTATCTCTCAATCACAATATTGAATGGCAATAGTCTCAACTTCCTAATTAAAAAGGCATAGACTGGAAATGTATATTAAAGACTATAATCAAGCTATATGCTTCTTGCAAAAAAACTCACCTTACAGGCAAAGATATTCACAGGCTAAAGGTGAAAGAATGGAAAAAAGATATTCCATGCAAATGGAGACCAAAAATAATCAGGGGTAGCAACTCTCATATTTAACAAAGGAGACCTCAAGTCAAAACTTATCAGAAGAGATAAAGTGGGTCAATTCTTACTGATAAAAGGAATAATCCAACAAGAAGATATAATGATAGTAAACATATATGTCCCAAATGTGGGCATACCCACTTTTATAAAACAAACTCTTCATGACATTAAGACCCAGATAGACTCTAATGCAATAATTTTGGGAGACTTCAACGTACCTCTCACATCACTAGACCGATCTTCCAGACAAAATATCAGTAAAAACTTTTCAAACCTATAGAACACTTTAAACCAAATGGACCTAATAGACATATACAGAATATTCCATTCTACAACAACATGTTTTTCTCAGCTGCTCATGGAAGCTTCTCCAAAACAGACCATATTCTATGCCACAAAGATAATACTAGAAAATTCAAAAAAGGTAATATAAGTCTTTGCATCTTTTAAGATCATAATGGAATGAAGGAAGAAATCAACAACAGGAACGCTATCAACCAAATGCACCTAATAGGCATATAAAGAATACCCCAACCAACAACAGCTCAATACACATTCTTCTCAAGTGCTTATGGAAGCTTTCCCAAATTAGAACATATTTTTGGCCACAAAGCAAGTACCAGCAAATTCAAAAAATGTAATATAACCCCATGCATCTTTTCAGACCATAATGAAATGAAAGTAGAAATCAACAACAGGAAGACACAAAGGAATTACATAAATGCATGCAATTTAAATGATACATTTTTGAATGAAGACAGGATCATAGAAAAAAATAAGTCAAGAAACAAAGAACTCCTACAATCAAATGAAAGTAGGAACACAACATACCACAATCTATGGAACACTTTGAAGGCAGTTTTAAAAGAAAATTTATAGCATTGAGTGGTCACATAAGAAAAACAGAAAGTCACCAAATAAACAATCTAATGGTACACTTCAAAGCCCTCAAAAAGCAGGAACAGACTAATCCCAAAGCCAGTAGAAAGCTGGAAATCATTAAAATTAGAGCAGAAATAAATGAAATAGAGAACAACAACAATAACAACAACACAACAGTACAAAAGATCAACAAAACAAAATGCTGGTTTTTTAAAAAAAGGTAAACAGGATTTATAAACCCTTAGCCAACCCAACCAAAACAAAGAGAGAATGATTACAAATTAATAAAATAAGAGATGAAAGAGGAGAGATCACCATAGACAGTGGAGAAATCCAGAAGATCACCAGAAAATATTTTGATAATGTATACTCCAATAAACTGGAAAACATAGGGAAAAAATAGAAAAATTTCTAGACACATACAACCTACCCAAATTTAACCAAGAGGATATAGAAAACCTAAGCTGACCAATAGCAAGCAAAGAGATTGGAATAGCAAGAAAGCTTCCATCAAAGAAAAGTCCAGTTCCAGGTGGATTCAGAGCTGAATTCTATAAAACCTTTATGGAATAACTAATCCCAATGCTTCTCAAATTATTCCATGAAACAGAAAGAGATAGGATTCTTCCAAACTCCTTCTATGAAGCCAGTATTACATTAATAATGAAACTGGATAAAGAAACCTCAAGTAAAGAAAATTATAGACCAATAACCCTGATGAACATAGATGCAAAAATTCTAAACAAAATACTAGTGATACACATTCAAAACAATATCAAGAAAATTGTACACCATGACTAAGTTGGTTTCATTCCAGGGATGCAAGTCTTGTTCAACATCTGCAAATCAATACATGTAATTTGCCACACAAATAAAAATCAAATGATCATCTCAATAGATGTTGAAAAAGCATTTGACAAAATCCAACATCCATTCATGTTGGAAAATTGGAATAGAAGGAACTTACCTCAACACCATAAAGGCAATATACAATAAACCCAAAGCCAACCTTATATTGAATAGGAAAAAAAAACCTGCAATAATCCCCTTTAAAAATTATGGGACATACACACAATGAAATTCTACTTAGCAATAAAGAATAAAATTATGTCATTTCAGGAAAATGGATGGATATTGATAACATTATGCTAAGCGAGTTTAGCAAGTCACATAAAGTGAAGGGTCATATGTTTTCTCTCATGTGGGGAAACCAGGGAGCAATCAGGGTACAAGAAGGACTCCAGATAAAGAAGGAGAAATCACAGTGGAGTGATGGAGGGAGTCTAGGGGAGGGTGATGGTGGTGGTGGGAGCGAGAATTAATTAAGGAAACACTTCCATTGACGCTATGTACATATATGAAATTATCAATGCCAATCTTAATCTCACATATGAGGCAGGGGAGGGAGTGAAGTGAGAACAGGAGGAGAGCTCACAATATGCTGAGTTCATGTACATCCCTATCACTCTGATCCTCATTATGACTGAGATTACAATGCACCAATACATGTATATTAAAAAAGAAAAGAAAAAATATTTGTTTGAAATTATGAGGAATTTATTAATGTTGACACATATCATTATTCAATACCAATAGATCACATTCAATAATATTTCCATTTATCTTATCAGCAATTGAAATTGAAAGTCTTAAGAAACCATCAAGTTCATGGTGACAGACATATCTTTTCCTAAAATCTACTTTTTACTTGAAAGCACAATTTTTATTATTAGCAACAATTACTATTAGAGGTTTCCTTTAACATTAAAGGCTATACATTCATTTATGAAAAAATATCTGACAGATATCCAAGTTTGAATAATCAATTTGTCTTTCATTTATTGCTATAAGTAAAAATCTTATTTCATGAAAAGTGGCTAGTTCAAACTTTCTGATTTCAAAATACATTAAAAAGCTACAGTAGTTGAAACAGTATGGAGATATGATGAAGGAAATGGTTAAAAAAATCCTATGTACATTCATGAAGCTATCAATACTAATTTCAATATTATGAATGGAGAAGAAGAGGGAACAGAGAAGGATCCAGAGCGAAATGCACCAGGTGCTATGTGCATTCATGTTTCTGTTGTTTTGTTTGTTTGTTTGTTTTTTAATGCAGGGGTGACCTACCTCCAAACTGTACCCCCAGCCCTATTTTATTTTTTAGTTTGAAATAGGGTCTATTAAGATGCTGAGGGCCTTGCTAAGTTGCTAAGGTGGGCCATGAACCTGCAATTCTTCTGTCCCAGCCTCCTGAGTACTGGAATTACAGGCATGCATCACCAAGTCCAGCTTGCATGTATGTTTCTATCACACTAAACCTCAATATGATATATGGTTATAATTCACTGATAAAAGTATATATAAAAAACAGGATGGTACTGGTATGAAGACAGTCACAGAACAATGCATTGGAATAGAGAATTTGGAAATAAACATTATGCAAACATGGTCAATTGTTCCACAAAGATGTCAAGAATTTACAGTGGGCAAAGGACAGTCTTCACAAGTGGTATTGGGTAAAATGAATATCCACATACAAATGGATGAAATTAGGCAAATATCTTACACTATTACACAAAATTCACCTCAAAATGGATTAAACACACAGAGATTTGAAACTATGAAACTCATAGAAGTCTTTAAATTTGTTTTAGGGGAAGTCTTTAAATTTGTCTTGAAAATTATTTCATAAATATGACATCAAAAGTACCCGCATGAATGCAAAAATAAAAAAGAGGGGCTACATCAAAGTTAAAAGGTGTAGCACAGCAAAGAAAACAATTAACAATGTGAAAGGCAACCTATGGAATGGGAGAAAACGTTGGCAAACAATGTATCATGTAAAGATTAACCTAAAATATATGAGTAACCCATAATCTGATTTAAAAATAGGCTCAACTATTTAATAGACATTTATCCAAAGAAGACTGATAAATGGCCAATACATATTCGAATCCAGATTTTTTTCTTAAGTTAACTTGTGGGAATTGTATATTTTATATTTTGCATTTATGTCTATTATCCACTTTGAGTCAATTTTTGGTATAAAATCTGCATTTAGATTAATTTTTTTCCCCTTGCTCATGGAAGTCCACTTTTTCTAGCACCATTTGTTGAAAGAATTATCCTTTCTTTACACTGTATTGTCTTTTCTCCTTTTTCACGGTCAGTTGACCATATTTGCATAGGTAGATATCTGGGCTTTCAATGTCATTCCATTGATCTATGTGGCTCCTCTTTCATAATAACTTAGTTACTTAGCTTTTTTAGTAAGTTTTGACATTATATAGTGTCTGTACTTTGATTTTTTTTAACATCATGTTGTCTATTCTGGGTCTCTTAAAATTTTATGTAAACTTTAGGATCACTTTGACTATATTCATAGAATAACTTTCTGGGACTTTAGGATTGCACTGTGTAGGTCAAGTTGGGATGAACCCACATTTAACTAATATTGATTATTCCTGTCTGTAGACATGGACTATCTCTCCGTTCATTTAGTCTTCTTAGATTTCTTCATCAGAATGTTGTGATTTTCAGCTGAACGTGGTGGTGCACACTTGTAATCCCAGTAATTAGGAGGCTGAGAAAGGAGGATAGCAGGTTCACTGCCAGCCTCAGCAACTTATGAGGCCCTCCACAGCTTAATGAGACCCTGTTTCAAAATAAGGAATGAAATAGGACTGGGGTTGTAGATCAGAGGTAGAATGCCCCTGGGTTCAATCCCCAATACCACAAAATAGAAAGAAAGAAAGAAAGAAAGAAAGAAAGAAAGAAAGAAAGAAAGAAAGAAAGAAAGGAAAGAAAGAAGGGAGGGAGGGAGGGAGGGAGGGAGGGAGGGAGGGAGGGAGGGAGGAAGGAAGGAAGGAAGGAAGGAAGGAAGGAAGGAAGGAAAGAAAGAAAGTTGTAATTTTCATCATATATGTCTTCTGTGTATTAGATTTATACCCATATATTTCATTTTTATTGCTAATGCAAATAGTGTTGTGTTTTTAATATCAAATTACAATTGTTCAGGTGGGCATCGTGGTGTACACCTGTAATTCCAGTATTTGGGAGACTGAGACAGGAGGATTTCAGGTTTGAGACCAACTTCAGCAACTTAGTGATTCTTTACGCCACCTAGAGACACCCCGTTTCAAGATAAAAATTAAAAAGGCTGAGAGTATAGCTCAGAAGTAGAATGCCCCTGAGTTCAATCCCCAGCAAAACACACACACACATACACACACACACACACACACACACACACACACACACACACACTCCAGTTATTCTCTGCAGGTATATAGGAAAGTGATTGGCATTTGTATATTAAACTTTTGTCCTGCAACTTCTCTATAATTGATAATTACTTCCAGACTGTGGCATCGCTGATCTGATTCTTTTCAGTTCTTGTGAGTTACTTATCCCCCCCTCAGTGTGCACACAACATACTTATTATATATCATCCCATCCAAGATTCTTAGAAGTTTTCAAGAGTATCATTTCTTCTGGGGCTTAATCACTATAATACCAGGAATGGAAGCCCCAAACATCTGAATATTAAATAATTCTTCCCCACTATCCCACCCATTTACCTTCTCCATTCTATTTTCTGTGATTTTGTTTTTGCCTAGGGGAAAACATTCTGGTAGCAATAAATTAGCAAATAGGTTGAGAATGTCAATGAATTTTGCCAACATATATGGTGATTAATTTCATAGCAGTATGCCTGAATTGTTTATGATAATTTGATTTGAAGGATGGAAGCTTATTTCTCCTTTTGGGAAACTAATCCTGAAATCACTATTATGTATGAAGTAGACCCAAAATAAATGTGAACTCAGTTTGTCCTAAGGGATTCTTTGATAATAGGTCTATATCCTTTTATTAATGATGTCATAAATAACATAATTTTGCTTTCTAGTTAAATAGTTTCTGGTTGTTTAACAATGCTTAAAGATGTACTGAAACTTATTTGAAATTCTGAGAGTTTTCCCACCACTAAACTTTTTTTTCTTTAAGAATTTAGATGCATGGCTCATTTTTACATTATCAGTTATTTTATTTTCCTTTGACCTCTTATGCTGTTAAAATGGGATGTATCTGGGAGTATATTTACAGTGGAGACTTTGAAACTGAGAAGTCTGATTAAGGTAACTTTTCTCCTTGGGATGGGAAGCCTGCAGTTGGGTTGCTGTATGCCTGAACTGGTCCTACTGGTTCTTTTGCTCCCTAAGTGTATTCTTCACAAATAGCATAATGGGTTAAGTGCTGAAAAGGCCAGTTTAAAATTTTTCATATTTATAATTCCTAAGCTATCATATTATAAAGACACTAAGCATTTTGGTGAAGAGACTTTCTAATCCAAGGAGAGTTGGCCACATACCCTTGATTTTCAATGAATTCATGTGCTTTCCTCTCTTATACCATGTTTTGAATACCTATTATACATAAGCTGTCAAGAAATTTGAAGAACATTCACAATGAGATAAGAAAGAGATAGTTATGGCATGTATATGTTTGGGGGTAGGTGGGTGAGTTGACCTAAATAGTGTAAGAAATGTCATCCCCATACCCATTATTATATCTAATGAACATTAAATTGCTTCTCAAGATTCAGTTCTTGTCGCTTGCTTTATGCAATCTTTCCTAGTCCTTCTAGAAAGCAGAGAGAGTAGAGAAAGGGACCAGGGACAGATATAGTCCCAAGGGCCACGCCCCAGTAACCTACCTCTACCAGCCATGCCCCACCTGCCTACATGTATCACCGCGTAAAACTATTCAAGTTACTAATGCAGCAATGTATTAACACACTGACGAGGTTAGAGCCCTTGTGATTCAGTGATTTCACCTCTTAACACTGCTGATTTGCCTGAGGTTTCAGGGGGCATTTCAGAGCAAAACGATAACACCACAGACACTGGTGATTTTGTAGAGTAAAAATAAGGAGATACAATTTAATTTGAATGTTAATCCTCCACTTGGGGAACCTTGATAATTTCCATTAAAATCAAAATCAATGCTATAAAATCTGCTAAGGGAGTAAAGGTTAAGAATTCACATACAAAGTCACATACCCTAAGTTGATCACTACCCAATGTATGCATGAACTAAAACATCACATTAGCTGGGCATGGAGGCACACACCAGTGATCCAAGTCCTTGGGAGGTTGAGATTGGAGGATCACAGGTTACAGGCTAGCCTCAGCAACTTAACAAACCCTCAGCAAAATCCTGTTTCAAAATAAAAAAATAAAATAGGACTGTGAGTCTAGCTCAGAGGTAGATCATTCCTGAGTTCAATCCCCAGTACCAAAAAAAAAATAAATAAATAAAATAACACTGTACCTGATAAATATATAAAAATAGCATGGGTAAGTAACAAAATAATTTAAAAATTAAAAAATCTGCTATAATAAATAAACTCTAAATAAAGGTAAGATTTACTTTCTCTAACATCTGGGTTGTAATATATTTCTAGATGTAGATAAATATTTTTTATCCAGATAAATTATGGTTTATGTGTTGTGCCCCAATAAAAATAAAATATTCACCAGATAAATAGTTTTTAGTAGTCTATATTTAAATTTCAGAAAACAAATCTAGGAATGTAAGTTTCACCTTTTATGTTCTCAAATGAAATAATAGTACCACAATAATTTATTTTGCTCATAAATCTTCCATTTATACAGGGCTCAATATGGAAAATCCTTTTCCATGCAGCATCAGCTGGTGTGTGCCTAAAGGCTGGGGTGACTAATTTCCTTTTCACTGGAATCATAAGAAGCCATGCTCACTCTTACATCTGGTGATTTCTGGTAACTCTTGGCTGGAACCTTAGCAGACACATCACCACAAACCCTCTCCAAGCAGTTGCTTGGTTTCCTTATACCACAGTGACTAAAATCTAAAGGTAAACTTCCCAAGAGGAAAAGGTCAATGTTAATGGCAATTTTGTAATGTAATCTCCCTTTTAAGGTGGAGACTCTCCTGAAGGGTAGAGTGTAGCAACACATATGATTGGCCAAAGATAAGCACAGGGACCATATTTAAATGGACAATGGATTTGTATTATAACACAAAGTATGTTATTCAGTTTACTTCAAAATAATGCCCTCCTCACTTTATTCCTGGGACCTAAGGTGAGGAATATTTATGTAAGATCTAATAATATCAGGACATACTTCTATGTCGGCTCATTACACAGGTATGGAGAACATGCTGTAAGAAGTCCAATACACACAGAGATGCTAAGGGTAGGTGCTCCAGTTAACTGTTCCAGCAGAACTTAACTTCTGCGCCATCCTCTCCCAGGCACCAAAAAGGTGAACAAAAATAGCTTCCCGAAATCCAGTCATCCCCAATATTTTAAGTTTTCCTGGCTGAGTCCCCAGACCTTGTGTAGCAGATAAAAGCCATGACCAGCAGAAGCAGTGGACACAAGTGCTCAGAACTGTTTTAAGTCACTAAATATGGCAGGTTTCTCAGGCAGCAATAGACCAATTAGAAAGTATTAGCTGGAGGACGAGGCAATAAGAAGAGTAATTTTTCCCTTCAGTCCTACCGGTCAGATAGATGAGCTCCTCTTGAGAAAAACTGAGAGCAGAAAGAGCTTCCCTTGTTGATTCCTAACACAGGTTCTTATTTTAAGGGATGAGCAAGAATTCAGGGAAACATGACGGTCTACATAGGGCAAGATAAAATGAAGGACGGTGTATGCCAACATTGTCCAGTTGTGTGATTTTCAAACATTAATCCTTCTTTTGCTAAAAAAAAAATTAGTACTGGTCGTGCATATATTTACAAATGGGTCAGATTTTCTTTATTATAAATTATATTAGATTATACCTCTCAGATCAAATTTTGTTGCTTGCATGGGTTTTATCTTGCAACTAAACAAAAACAGTCAAAAAGACTTTTAGTGTAACTTTTGTAATATTAATGGAATTTCAGTGAGCTATAAAGAGATACTAAATATCCTAAGCAATGCAAATAACACCAACACAAATGAATCAAAGCTTTTGGGGAAAAACAAATCTAGAAAAGTGTTTAGAAAGCTCATAGAAACATAGTTAATTTCTCCCATATTGTCACTTTTTTCTCATGCAAATGTGCAAACAGGTTAGATTCTTGATATACAAAGCTCTTTTTTTTAAATAAGAAAAACTATTATCTATTCACTATATAGCATAGATATCTCCTTATGGATGAAAGTATTATTATTGTCAATTTTCATTGCCCTTAAAAGACAAAATAAGATTGATTTTATACCTGTCACATCTTTCTTCACATTATGACTACAAAGAAAGTCAATCTACATTTTGCATGGAATGATTCTGATTCACTATTTTCCATAGAGTCTTTATCAGTGTATTAATCAACTGTTTCAAATTAGTTTCAACAAGCTGCTGCCTCCATAGCTTAATAGTCCTGTTAAATTAAACCACCTGCTCTCCTATGACCAAGTAAATCTCATATTTAATAATTATCACTGCACTCTGAAAAGTGTATTCTTGAATTAAACCTCTCACTGAAACAGAAAAGCCAAATGTTAGCTATAATGGAAATCTCTCCTGCTAATTACAAGTTTGTTATTTTGTCTCCAGTTACACAGTGGGTTAATAACAGCGTAAACAAATCCTCCACTATTTACTGAACACAAAGTATAAAAAAGTCACTGATATAAAGCTATAATTATACTATCTCATCTGAAAAAGCCCCAGTGAAAAATAATATGATCACCCTTTTATAGATAAGAAACATATATTTCCCACAATTAAGGACATTTTTAGTTATTACTTCATTGAAAAAATGTTTATATGTCTTTGCTCTTTTCTTCCCCTTCAAGTATCCCCAAAATATGAATAGTTGCTCAAGTATCCCAAAGGTCTTGAAGATTTTCTTCATTTTTTTCTTCTCTCTCTCTCTCTCATCTTTTTTTGTCTGATTGGGATATTTCAAAAGAAAAGACCTCCTGTCTCCAAATTGGGATATTCTTCCTTTGGCTTGATCTAGTCTACTGTTGAGGCTCTCAACATACTTTTTCACTTGACTTACTGAGTTCTTCATTTCCAAGATTTCCTTTTATTGCATTGTGAGATACACATTTCTGTTCTTTTAAAAAATAATCTTATTGGTGCATTGTAATTATGCAACATAGTGAGATTCACTTCACACATCGCTTGGTGTGTTTCCCTGTGGATCTCACCCTGCTTTCCCCCTCCTCTGCCCCATACACATCAGTGAGATTGGTAGTGATACCTTCATATAGGACCATAACATTATTTGATTTTTTTTTCCTTTCTGAAGCCTCCTTTTCCCCCTCCTCTTCTCGCCCCATCTCCTTCCACTATTCTATTCTCTCCACTTATCTAAAGTTCCTTTTCTTTCCTATTTTCTCTCTAGCTTCCACCTATGAGAGAAAACATAGGCTCCTTGATTAATACTGTCTTTATCCCAACTTGTTTTCTGCATGCAATGCAAACCTTTTTCTTTTTTCTTTTGAATAGAAGCAGCAAGGATCACACGATGATGTGCAATTCACTGAAATGCTTGCATGCCAACAATGAAATAAGAATTTCCATTTATCAAACTGTCTCAAAAATATTAGGGGATTACAATAATACCAAACAAAACTAATGATATAAATAAATGTATAAACCTGCGAAAATGATTTTATATGGGATAGGTCTAAAACACATCCTACTTAAAACAAAGCAAAACTATTTATATATGAGAAGAGGCATTTTTCATTTTCATGTAAGTTATGGACTCATATAATGAGAAAAAATTAACCCATATTAATTGACCAGCAGAAGTCAGTCAATCAGGAAAGAACTGTAAACCACTCTAAGACCCCTGACTCCCTGATGTATATTGCAGCAATGTAGTCTTTAAAAATTTTTTCAATTCATCAAACAAACTGACAGATATAACAACATAAGAAACTTAGACAAGTTTAATCATCTGTGAAACTGAGTTCCATTGCTTCAGCTCAGGAACGATAATTATTGTGTGAGGAAGGAAAGTTGTGATGTTATCAGAGGAGGCTGCGATGTGGACTTTGGAGAAAGGTCATGTTTTGCATAGATTATAACAACTGAAGAAAATCACAGCTGGGTGTGGTGGCACATGCATGCAATCCCAGTACTTGGGAGGCTGACACAGGAGGATCTCAGGTCTGAGGCCAGCCTCAGCAACTTAGCAAGAACCTCAGCAACTTAGTAAGACCCTGTTTCAAAATAAAACAAAAAAAGAAGTGCTAGGGGTGTAGCTCAGAGGTAGAATGGTTTAGTTCCCAGACACACA
>PVJS01042263.1:0-17590 GCA_004027185.1 Glis glis | reverse complement strand
CTCACTAAGGAGAGAGAGAGAGAGAGAGAGAGAGAGAGAGAGAGACAGGGAGAGAGAGAGAGCAAGAGAGCTGAGGCTGGCCGCGAACCTGGATCCTCCGGTCTCCGCCTCCCAAAGTACTGGGATTACAAGCATGCGCCACCACGCCCGGCTTATTCTTTATTTTGAAACAGGGTCTCACTAAGTTGCAGAGGGCCTCACTAAGTAGCTGAGTCTGGCCGCGAACCTGCAATCCTCCTGTCTTAGCCTCCCAAGTACTGGGATTACAAGCGTGCGTCACCACATCTGACTTGACACAACAAGTTAAGAATCATGCTCAGTATGACCAGGCTGCCTCATGAATATGCCCATCCTTAGAGAGCAGCATTTAAAGTTGGGCATGGTGGTGCACACCTGTAATCCCAGTACTTGGGAGACTGAGACAGGAGGATCACAGGTTTGAGGACAGCCTCACCAAGTAGTAAGACTCTCAGCAACCTATCGAGACTCTGGGTTTTTTGTTTTTGGTACTGGGGATTGAACCCAGGGGCATTCTACCTCTGAGCTACACCCCCAGCCCTATTTTATATTTTGTTTTGAAACAGGGTCTCACTAAGTTGTGGAGGGCCTCACTAAGTAGCTGAGGCTGGCCAGGAACCTGCGATCCTCCTGTCTCAGCCTCCCAAGTAGCCCAGCTGAGACTGGTTTTTGTTTGTTTTTGTGTTACTGGGGATTGAACCCAGGGGCATTCTACCTCCGAGCTACACCCCTGGCCCTATTTTATTTTTATTTGGAAACAGGGTCTCGCTAGGTTGATGAGAGTCTTACTACTTGCTGACGCTCTCCTAGAATCTGTGATCCTCCTGTCTCAGCCTCCCAAGTACTGGGATTACAGGTGTGTGCCACAACAGCTGGTGGAGACCCTTTTTATTTTTTTCAAAATAAAAAATAAAAAGGGCTGGAGGTATAGCTCGGAGGTAAAATGCCCCTGGGTTCAATCCACAGTCCCCCCCTCAAAAAATAAAAAAAGAAAGAGTAGCATTTATTGGAAGTTATCTTGTGCCAAAGCAAGGAGCTATGTGCTTTACATACAAAGCCTCACCTGGTAAAGAAGGTATTTGCACCCCCATTTTGTAAGACAGAAAACTGAGGTTCAGAAAGTGGTACAGTCACTTGAACAAGTAAATGTGGGGAGAGTCAAACTCAGGTCTACCTGACTTCAAAGGCCACTATGTACCTTAAATCAGTAGGAACAACCCACAGAGCCTGCCACGGATGGATGTTCATGAAACATTTGCAGAGGAAAGGCTGCACACTGTTTGGACCCAGAATGCATCAGGGGCCAGGCTGAGACAGAAGCTCAGCTGGTGCTTCCCACGGATGGGGCAGATACTCCTAGTGACAGTGGAACACACTCTCATGCTCTGAGTGTGGGGGATTTGCACCCTGCCTCTGACCCTGGGAGGCCGGCTGCCCCAGCCCTGTGGCCCTCCTCGCTGTTTATCTGGCTTTCTTTGTACATGAAGCCCTTCTTCCCTGAGAGTTCCCTGAGGGCAGAGACTGAGCAGGATACATCTGGGCCCCGGATGCCCAGCCGAGTCTGGACCACAGCAGGCATGGTTCAGCAGTCCTTGAATTGAAGCATTTATGTCTGCTGGGGGGAGGGCCCTTTGAGAAGTGCTACAAAGAGGCGTCTATAAGTCAGCTTCTGCCAGATGTCCAGCTGCTTCCCTCCTCGGAGGGGTCTGCTCTTCTAAGAACAGTCTCAAAAAATGGGCTTTGCCTGAAATGCCAAAATGCTGTACAGGAAAAAACTGTGCACGGACCCCTTAGCCCACCTTCCAGAAGCCCTTGCTGCCACCTTTGGTTGTGAGTGACCTCCCCATTTTGGTGCCCACACAGCACAGTCTGTCCCTCTTTCTATTCTATCTGCAGTCTTTGTGCGACTTGGCACTCGCCGCCCAGGTTACGTCCTCATGGAGAACAGAAGCCAGCTCTGATCAACCGAGCTCTCCGGCATTCATTTTGTGCCTCTGATCCATGAAGACCCGATGACATTGATCTGAGACCCCCTCCACCACCACCACCACATGGTGATGGACTTTTTCCCTCCTAGCAGGGACAGGCTCAGGGAATTGCTTCTCTAAATAGCAGTTTCTGCTAAGGAAGGTGACACACACCTGTAATCCCAGCAACTCCAGGAGGCTGAGGTGGGAAGATTGCAAGTTTAAGGCCAGCCTGGGCAACCCAGCTCAATCCCTATCTCAAAATAAAAAACAAGCCAGGTGTGGTGGCACACGCTTGTAATCCCAGTACTTGGGAGGCGGAGACCGGAGGATCCAGGTTTGCGGCCAGCCTCAGCTACTTAGTGAGGCCCTCCGCAACTTCGTGAGACCCGGTTTCAAAATAAAGGATAAAAAATAGGGCTGGGGGTGTAGCTCGGAGGTAGAATGCCCCTGGGTTCAATCCCCGAAACTGCCAAAATAAATAAATAAATAAATAAATAATGAGCAGACGTGGTGCATGTTTGTAATTCCAGTACTTGGAAGGCTGAAGCAGGAGGATCCCAATTTCAAGGCCTTAGAGGCAATCTCAAAATAAAAAACAAGGGCCTGGCATGGTGGCGCATGCTTGTAATCCCAGTACTTGGAAGGCTGAGATAGGAGGATCACAAGTTCAAAGCCAGCCTCAGCAACTTAGCAAGGTTCTCGGCAATCTAGTGAGTCCCTGTTTCCAAATAAGAAATAAAATCAGGCCGGGCGTGGTGGCGCACGCTTGTAATCCCAGTAGTTTGGGAGGCGGAGACCGGAGGATCCGGGTTCGCGGCCAGCCTCAGCTTTCTCTCTCTCTGTCTCTGTCTCTGTCTCTGTCTCTGTCTCTCTCTACTTAGGCCCTCCGCAACTTCGTGAGACCCGGTTTCAAAATAAAGTATAAAAAATAGGGCCGGGGGTGTAGCGCGGAGGTAGAACGCCCCTGGGTTCAATCCCTGGTACCGCAAAAAAAAAAAAAAAAAAGAAAGAAAGAAAGAAAGAAAATCAGGCTGGAGGTGTAGCTTGGAGGTAGAATGCCTCTGGGTTCAATCCCCAGTACCAATAAATAAATGATAAATAATAAATAAATAAATAGGGCTGGGGGTGTAGCTCAGATATAGAATGCCCCTGGGTTCAATCCCCAGTGCCACAAAAAATAAAAATAAAATAAAAAATAAAAAACAAAAAGGGCTGGGGATGTAGTTCAGTGGTATAGTGCCCCTGGGTTCAGTCGCTAGTACAACACACACATACATGCATGCACACAAAGAAAAGGATAATATGTTGCATAGGAAATTATTATGTACCCCTAAACCTTATGTATAAGATGGAAGATGAATATTTCCTTACCCCAATTACAAACTATAAATAACTGGTAGTTGGTGGCATTTCACTAGGGTGTGTGTGTGGGTGTGTGTGTTGCTGGGGATCGAAGCCAGGTCCCTGAACATGCTTGGCAAGCGCTGTACACTAAGTTACACCCCAAGCTACGATTTGCAATTGAGGCAGGATCTCCCGACCTCAGAAAACTGGAGAGCATTGAAATTATGAAATGCCTCCAGAAACGTCCCCAAGAATGAGCCAAATCCCCTTCCAATTCTATTCTAGAGAGTCAGGTTTGGATGAGCCAAGAGAGATGAGGTAGCTCTCCCCTTCCCACTCACATCCTCCCTTATTTTTACTGATGAGGAAACAGGCTCAGACAGGGAAACCAACAGCTCAAGGCTACATGGTGGTAGAGCACTTGCCTAGCAAGTGTGAGGCCCTGGGTTTGATCCTTAGGCGGGTGTGTGTGTGTGGGGGGGGACTGCATGGTGAGTTGGTGGCAGATGTGGCTGGGATCCAGGCTGCTTGCAGACATCCGGTGAGTCCCTGCAGTTCTCTCAGGGTGTGTGTCTGATGCTAAGTATTTGCTATGTGTTAGGCCCTCTGCTAAGCCCTTGACATACACTCTTCATCAATTTCCCCAATACTCCTATGAATACTTCTATTATTTATACCCACTTTATAGACGAGGAACTTGAAGCTTAGAGAGTTTATAGAGCTGAGAGGTAGCAGAACTATGTAAATGCAGCTTGTTCTATAGGTTTGAAGCAGATCCGAATATTCATCAAGAACTGAAGGTCAGTGGCAACCAGGTGGTTTAGTAGAAAGAGTACCGGAACTGGAATCTAGGTCCTTGCTAGTGGGCTATTATTTTCTCTAATACCCAATCCTTGATTCCAAAGTCCAATTTGCTCCGTGGAGAGATTTTCTTCCCCCTGCAGCTTTTCGTGGACTACATAAAAACTGCACCCAAACTAGGGTAAAATTGAGAAAGTATGGTTATTCTGCACAGTAAGCTGATTCCAGACAGGGAGCGTGGCACCAACCATCTATGAGGGTTTCCTAAGGTCTTCAGGAAACCGCCTCACCAGCACCCCCCCCCTTCAACAAAAAGACCATCATCAACTGGCCATGAAACCCCGGAACTGAACTCAACCTCCATCCCAACATCCTGAGCCCCGAATGGCCGAGAGCACCCAGGAATCCCCTGCACTTGTGCAATGGCACACGCTGCACACGCCCCCACACCTGACTGACACCTGCTTGCTGTCGTGCACAACTGCCATCTCAGGCAAGGCGGTAGGGCGGGCTCGTGCCCATGCTCGGTGAGCCCGTCGGGACGCCCCCCGCCCCCTCCCCCTCGACTCCCTCGGCCCCGCACCCTGGCCTTACCTCAGATCGCCCTCGCCGCCCACGTCGATGGGTCCGTCAGACTCGCCGTCCGAGCTGCTGGGCTCCTGGGGCCGCTTCATGGCGAGCGCAGGCTGCCAGGGACTCAGCGGGCTGGAGCTGCGAGTCCGCACGTCGGGCCCGCCCCGGCCCCGCCCCGGGCGCCGACACCGCCCTTTCCCAGGGCCCTTGCCTGCACCGCAGCCCCCGGCGCCCCGGCGCCCTGCGCCCCCGCGGTGACGCGCCACCGAGCCGTGGGAAGGCCCCGGGCGGTCGCCGCCCCCACCGGCCGCCGGGAGGTCCGGCTCTGCGTGCAGCGGCCGCGCGCTGGGTGGCCTTGGGCAGGTGCCCTGGGAGGCCCCGCGGGGACGCCAGGGGTCTGGGTCTATCCCTGGTTCGCCGGGGCGCTGCTCTGAGACGCCCCAGCTTCTGCAAGGGCCAACCCGCGCCCTCACGCCCCTTGGGGTTTTGCGCCGGCAGACACGTTTGGTTCAGTGAGGTTGGTGGGGGTGGCTGTGACCCGATCCTAGACAAGAATTCCCCAGCAGCTCCTCCCACGGGAGCCCAAAGCACGGTGTGTGTGTGTGTGTGTGTGTGTGTGTGTGTGTGTGTGTGTGTACTCAGACCTGTGGGGGTTCCAGCTGCCCCACCCTTAGAGAAGACAGGCAGGGAAGATTCTCAGAGATTCATCTGCCATCCTTAGAGGTCAGAAGCCTCCAGGTGCAGAAGGAGGCTGAACGGAACATCCTAGAAGGTGGACCTCTTGGGCAAGGAGGAGGAGATGGCGAAGACTGGCGCGGTGGGCGGGGATAGCAGAGAAGTCTTTCCCCTTGTCCACCCCCCACCTTGTTCCACCCCCAGGCACAGAGGAAAGCTTTCTCTTTCTTGTGGGAGAGTGAGGTTGATCACCTGAGAATAACTGCACTTTCCCCCTAATCCTAACCCTAACCCTGCTTAGGGACACTCTGATACCTGGTGGAAAAGAACATACCTGTGCTCCTGCCACACAGGCCCACAGACAACTCCTTGTCGAAGTACACAAATGCACACACACACACACAGACTTACAGATGCACACTGATACGCAACGGCATGAGCAGGAAGCCCTGGTGGTCACCGCAGCCATGCCTATGGACTCTCATTCTAAATGCCCTCAGCACCCACATAACTTCTGTGGGCACACATCAGAGCACTGGAAACCTCAACCAAACAAGTTGCACAATCCGTGCACTACACATTCCATGGAAAGGCAGAAATCAAAGAGGCTTCCCGGATATTTGCCCTGAGAGAGCAAGGACCGGCAAAGGAGCAGATGTACAGGGGAAGGTCAAGGGCTCTGTGGTGGACTTGTTCTTGTGAAGTACCCCAGGTCATCAAAATATAGTGCACAGTCAGGCCCGGTGTGGTGGCGCACACCTGTAATCCCAGTACTTGGGAGACTGAGACAGGAGAGGTTTGAGGTCAGCCTCAGAAACTTAATGAGACACTGTTTCAAAATTTTAAAATAAAAAGGGCTGGAGGTGTAGCTTGGAGCTAGAAGACCCCTGGGTTCAATCCCCACTACAATGATAATAATAATAATAATAATAATAATAAAGTGCACAGTTAAATAAGGGGTCTGGAGTTCAGAAAAGAGCTCTAAGCCAGATACTTAACTTTGGAAGTCATTAGGTAATAGATGGCATTTAAAGCTATGGGAGCAGACAAGATCACCAAGAAAGTGTGGATGGAGACAGAGGAAGGATCTAACTAACTACTTAACATTTGTGAGCTTTTTTTTTTTTTTGTACTGGGGATTGGACCCAGGGGCATTCTACCTCTGAGCTATACCACAAGCCCCCTTTTTTTCCTGAAATTTTTAGTGTGAAACAGAGTGTCACTAAGTTGCTGAGGGTCTTGCTAAATTGCTGAGGCTGACCTCGAACTTGTGATGCTACTGTCTTAGCCTCCCAAGTGCTGCGATTACAGGCATGTGCCACCACGCCTGGTTAGCATTTCTAATAATACCAGAAAAAGTTATAAGTGTTTTGTAAGTATTAACTCATTTAATCCTCGATAGCCCACAAAGCAGTAATATTATTACCCTCCCTTTACAAATGAGAAACAAAGGCACGGAGAAAAGTAGAGTTAACTCAGCCTAAGGCCAACAGATAGTAAATGGGAAGGGTTGCAATTCAACAAAGACGTTTGATTCCAGAGCTAGATTACTAGGCTTTATTTATTTATTTATTTATTTATTTATTTTGGTGGTACTGGGGATTAAACCCGGGGATATTCTACTTCTGAGCCACACTCCAGCCCTATATTATTTTGAAACAGTGTCTTGCTAGGTTGATGAAAGTCTCACTACTTGCTGAGGTTGTCCTTGAACCTGCAATCCTCTTGTCTCAGCCTCCCAAGTGCTGGGATTACAGGTGTACACCACCATGCCCAACGGCTTTATTACCTTATAAATCTCTCTTTTTTTTTTTTTTTGCCTGTATTTCCAGTACTTGGGAGGCTGGGATAGGAAAATAGCAGGTTTGAGGCCAGCCTTACCAACTTAGCAAGGCCCTCAACAACTTAGTGAGACCCTGTTTCAAAATAAAAAATAAAAATAGGGCTGGGCTGGGAATGTAACTCAGAAGTAGAATGCTCCTGGGTTCAATCCTCAGTAACACACACATACACACACACACACACACACACACACACACACACACCTCTTTTTTTTTTCTTGCAGTACTGAGGATCAAAGCCAGGGGTGCTCTACCACTAAGCTACATTCCCAGGCCTTTTTATTTTATTTTGAGACAGGGTCTTGCTAAGTTGTTGAGGCTGGCCTGGAACTTGTGTCCTTCTGCCTCTGCCTCCGAAGTAGCTGGGATTACAGCTATTTGTGTGGGATTATTATTATGTGACTACATGCAGCCCTTATAAAGTTCTTTTTTTTTTTTGCGGTACCGGGGATTGAACACAGGGGCGTTCTACCTCCGCACTACACCCCCGGCCCTATTTTTTATACTTTATTTTGAAACCGGGTCTCACAAAGTTGCGGAGGGCCTCACTAAGTAGAGAGAGAGAGAGAGAGAGAGAGAGAGAGAGAGAGATGGAGAGAGAGAGAGAGAGAGAGAGAGAGAGAGAGCTGAGACTAGCCGCGAACCCGGATCCTCCGGTCTCCGCCTCCCAAAGTACTGGGATTACAAGCATGCGCCACCACTCCCGGCATAAAGTTCTTAAACACTAGGCTATATGGTCTAGTACTGAGTCTAGAGCTATGCCATCGATACACAGTTTTCACCAGGCACAGTGGTGCACTCTTTTAATACCAGTACTTGGGAGGCTGAGACAGGAGGATTGCAAATTTGAGGACAGCTTTAGCAACATAATGAGACTCTCAGCAGCCTAGTAAGACCCTGTTTCAAAACAAAAATAAAAAGGGCTAGATGAGTAGTTTGGAGGTAGAATGTTCATAGGTTCAATAAAAAAAAAAACAGAGCAAAACATAGCTTTGAGTCACATATGACTATTATGCACTTCAAATGGGACTGGTCAGAATTGCTTGGTGCAATAAGGATGAAACACACAGTGGAATTTTTTTTTTTTTTGGTGGGGGGAGTACTGGGAATTCAACCTAAGAGCATTCTACCTTTGAGCTACACCTCTAGCCCTTTTTATTTCTTCTTTTTTTTTTTGTGGTACTGGGGATCAAACCCAGGGGCATTCTACCTCTGAGCTACACCCCCAGCCCTATTTCTTAGTCTTAATTTTGAAACAGGGTCTCACTAAGTTGCGGAGGGCCTCACTAAGTAGCTGAGACTAGCCGCAGTCTCAGCCTCCCAAGTACTGGAATTACAAGCGTGCACCACCATGCCCGGCTTTTATTTCTTATTTTGAAGCAGTGTCTTGCTAAATTGTTGGAGGTCTAGCTGAATTGCTGAGGCTAGCCTCGAACCTGCAATCCTCCTATCTTAGCCTCCCAAGTACTGGGATTACAGGTGTGAACCACTATGCCCAGCTGAGAAACTCCAAGATTTAATGGTTGAGAGTAGACGAGAAAGCCATCAGAAGAGACTGGAAAGGAACATCCAGGGAAGTGGAGGAGAGCCAAGAGGGGGAGGAGCAGGAGCCAAACGAGTGTTTCAAGGACTTGGTAATGATCCTTCCCAATGTCAGAGCATGTCACTTCTTTTTTTTTTTTTTTTTTGCGGTACCAGGGATTGAACCCAGGGGCATTTTACTTCCAAGCTACACCCCAGCCCTATTTTTTATTCTTTATTTTGAAACTGGGTCTCACTAAGTTGCAGAGGTCTCACTAAGTAGCTGAGGCTGGCCGGGAACCCAGATCCTCCTGTCTCTGCCTCTCAAGTACTGGGATTACAAGCGTGCGCCACTACGCCCGGCTCAGCATGTCACTTCTTGCTGAAGACCATCCACAGGCTTCTCATCACATTTGGAATAAATACCAGCTACTCCCCATACCTACATGTAGGGTGACGATGCAATTTATCATCTAAACCTGGGGCCTTTAAGAGTGAAAGGGACAACACTAGTAACTATGCCGGGACAGTCCGGGGCTCACCGGATGGATGAACATCCTAAGATTTGTCCCTGAGTGTCTCTCCAGCTTCCTCCCAACCCTTCTGCCTGCTCCTGCAGCCGCTGGCACCTCCACGCCCCTCCACCTGTGTTTCATGCTGGCTCGTGCCGCAACTGCGCATGTGCTCCTTCTGCCGGGGATCCTCTTCCCCCAGATCTTCTCAGATTATCTCACTCCATCCAGGTGTGTGCTCAAATGTCACATCCTCAGAGAGGACTCTGCTGCCTACCCTAACTAACTCAGCTAGCCACCAATCCCCTATTAGTCCATGCCTCCTACCCTGCTTTACTTACTTATTTTTGGTGCTGGGGATGGAACCCAGGGCCTCATGCATACTAGGCAAGCAGCCTGCCACTGAGCTGCACCCCCAGCCCTCTCCCCACTTTATCTTACTTCATAGCATCTATTGATGTCGTTGGCATTATATTGTGGATGTTGCTGTTTGTTTATTGTTTGTGTCCCCCACAAGAGGGCCAACTAATTGAAGGCAGATTTGTGCTTGTATTCACTGCTGACTGTCCAGCACCTGGAACTGTGCCCGGCAGGTAATAGGTGTGCAATAAATTCCGCAGGCAGAACACTAGTTTAAGAAGCTTGATTGAGATGGAAAGTAAGCCAGGCCAGCGGGAAGGAGGGAGTCCAAGGTTGGTTTGCTTTTGCTTTGTTTGAAGATGGGAGAGAGCCGGGAGTGGTGGCACACGACCCTGTTTCAAAATAAAAAATAAAAAGGGCTGGGGGTATCGCTTGGAGTAGAATGCCTCTGGGTTCCATCCCCAGTACCAAGAAAAAAAAAAACCCAAAACAAAAAACAAAAATATCTTACCCAAGATCACACAGCTGGTAAGTGGTAGAAATGGGGTTCTTTTTGTGTGTGTGTGTGGTGCTGGGGATAGAACCCAGGGGCATTCTACCTCTGAGCTATACCCCCAGCCCTATTTTATTTTAGGTTGATGAGAGTCTCACTACTTGCTGAGGCTGTCCTCGAACCTGCGATCCTCCTTTTTTAGCCTCCCAAGTACTGGGATTACAAGCATGCACCACCACACCCAGCTTTATTTATTTTATCTTTAAACAGGGTCTCACTAAGTTGTGGAGGGCCTCCCTAAGTTGCTGAGGCTGACCTCGAACCTGCAATCCTCCCAAGTACTGGGATTACAAGCATGTGCCACCACGCCTGGCTATAGAAATGGGGTTCTAATCAGACTGGCTGTCACCAGAATTCAAGCTGGTGACCACTGCATCACGTATTAGAGTGGGGTGGACCAATGAGGAGACTCGAACAGTAGACCAGGCACAAACAAGGACTGAATTGGACAGGGAAGAAGACTGAATGGGCGAAGCTGGCCGGCACCAGTGGGAAACCCTGCAGACGTTAGGTCAGTATGTCTATGCTGTTTGTGGAACCCAGGGGACACCCAGGAGGAGGACCCGGAGAGGTCTGAGCTGGAGTAGTGATTTGGCAACTGGTAGCTGAAGCCACGGGGTTGTGAGATGTCTGTCCCAAGAAGCTAGTGCAGAGTGAGGAGGGAGGAGAACTAGGAAAAGCAGCCAATGAGACTGGGAAGGAGGAGGGGAACCAGGCAGGAATGGAGAACCAGGGGCCACGGCGAGAGAGAGGCGAGGAAGGGCCTGGTCACCAGTCCAAGGCTTTCAGAAGCCGTGCGATTGATAGGTCCCAGAGGCCTTGCACGAATGGACGGAGAGAGCAGAGGCAAGAAGGGTCAGACCCCACTTGCCCAGAAGTGCCTAGGGATGCAGAGGCGGGCTTGGAAAGGCAGCTGGTCAATGAGAGAGGGAGAACCCGGCAACTCCAGGGGCCAGCAGGAGGACTTTGCTGGCTGATGGAGAGGGGTCAGGAGTAGGCAGAGGGGTGGCGACTGGTAACGGAAGCCACGGGGCATGTGAGATGTCTGTCCCAGGGGCCAGTGCAGAGCGGGAAGGCAGGAAAGCTAGAATAGGATGGGGCGGAGGAGGGACACCTCCAAGTGATGCTGGGCTTCTGTCTGCGGGCCCCGGAGTGTCAGGAAGCCTCAGTCCACAGAGAAAGAGGCAGAGAGGGGACTGCTATTCTCCCCGTCTCCCCATCATCAAGACCTGGAGATGAGCAAGCAGGAGGTTTCCAGGGTGGTACTTTCTTTCTCTCTCTCTCTCTTTTTTTTTTTTTTGGTGGTGCTAGGGATTGAACCAAAGGACAATCTACTTCTGAGCTACACCCGAAACTGATTTTATTTTTTATTTAGAAACACAGCCTTGCTAAGTTGCTGAAAGTCTCGCTAAGTTGCTGACCCTGGCCGAGAACCTGCGATTCTCCTGTCTCAGCCTCCCAACTACTGGGATTACAGGCGTGCGTCACCACATCCAGCTCAGAGATACTTTCTCTATCCCTGGCCCCCACAGTAGGTCAGCCTTCATCTTCTCTCAGGGCTGGCATTCAGATTTCTAAGCTGATGTGGCCCTGGCTCCAAATGGTGGCTTGCATGTGGGCTGTGTGCTGGTTCCAGAGACCGTGGCTGGACCAGGCACTGGGCCTCTAACTGCTGCACCGTGGAGGGCTCTTGGGGGGCCCAGAGGAGAGAGGGATTGGCTGAGACGCTCGGGCAGCAGCTGGTAGTTATTCACTGTGCAATACCTTATGTCTGTCTCTGGTCTATAATCCCCATAAAAGCAGGGACCATGTTGGCAGTGACCGGTGCGTAGTAGGTGTCTGGTAAGTATTGGCTAAGTGTCTAGTGATGAGGAGAGGAACTGAGGGGCTGAAGACCTGCCTCTTCTCTCTCTCTCTCTTTCTCTCTCTCTCTTTTTTTTTTTTTTGTGGTACTGGGGATTGAACTCAGGGGCGTTCTACCTCTGAGCCACACCCCCAGCCCTATTTTATTCTTTATTTTGAAACAGGGTCTCACTAAGTTGCGGAGGGCCTCACAAGTTGCTGAGGGCCTCACAAGTTGCTGAGACTGGCCGTTAACCTGGATCCTCCTGTCTCAGCCCCCCAAATTCTGGGATTACAAGCATGCGCCACCACGCCCAGCTTGACCTGCCTCTTCTCTGTGGAGGAGAGGTGCCTGGCAGCTGGGAAAACAGCAATCCCAGTGGGGACTGTCCCAGCCTAGGCAAGGCCTGGAGCACCTGAGTGTCACTCAGCCTTCCCTGTGCAGCACCTAGCTGCTCCCTTAGTGTCTGGGTCACTAAGGTCCAGAGAGGGACAAAAACATCCCCAGGGCCACACAGCAAGAACTTGGTTTTCTCGTCTGTAAAATGGTACAATAACAAAGCCACTTTCTCCTTAGGTTTGTTGTAAGGATGAGAGGAGGCAAGAAGCATAGAACAGTGCCAGGTGTTTAGAGTGAGTGCCCTAATGTTAGCCCCTTCTCTCCCTACCTGAGTTATCTCCTCCCACAGCTTTACCTCTTATAAGCCAGTCATTCTCAATTTTGTGTGTGTGTGTGTTACTGGGGATTAAACCCAGGGACATTCCACCTCTGAGCTACACCCCAAGCCCCAGTTTTATTTATTTATTTTTCGTTTTGAATCAGGGCCTTGCTAGGTTGCTGAGAGTCTTGTTAAGTTGCTGAGGCTATCCTTGAACCTGCGATCCTCCTGTCTCAGTGTCCCAAGTACTGGGATTACAGGCATGCACCACCACGCCCGGTGCCCAAATTTTTATCTCTAATGAAAACCATTTTTTCTGAGGTTTGGGCCCATATATCCCACTCACGGTCTTTCCCTCACACTCCTGTTGGGCCTCCTCTGTGCCAAGCCTCGCCGGGGCACGCTTGGCTTGTCCCGGCCTCCCCAGCGCTCTGTGCCAAGGCCCCAGGCCAGGCAGGCCCATCGCCGCCCTCTTGCTCCTGCTCCATGTTCCAGCCTGAGAACACCCAGCCTCCTTGCCTCTCCCCTGACCCCTGCTCACCCCAGGCCCTTCCTGTCCTCCCCCGCTCCCCTGGGACCTCCACAGCTGCCACCACAGCTGGTCAGTGACGGAATTCGCAGCTGCTGGGAGCCACATGTGCGGAATAGGCGGTGCGCAGCTCCCCCTGGGGCTGGCGGGGACAGGGTGGGACCATCTGTCTGTGTCTATAATACATACACATGACACACACACATGCTCCCAAGCCGCTTCTCCATGTAAGGTGCTGGACAGCATCAGCTTGGGTCCCCTTCCCCGGCCCTGGGCGGCAGAGGTCACGAGGGTCATGCTTTCCCTTTGGGCCCCCCACCCCCAGAGCGACTGGCAGGGCTGGCCCAGCCGCTCCAAGCTCATCCACTCCCGCTCCCGTGTCCAGGCAGCGTCAGGCCTACAGAGGCTGCCCAGGGCCTCCCCAGCTTTCCCAGGCCCCGGGGGGACAGCCCGCCACAGAGGAAGCCAGAGCCCCTGGACACATTCCAGAACCCCTTGGCAGCACCCTGGGGTTCCAGAGGAGCCCCCGCCCTGGGGCGGCGCCAGTGGCATCTGCCCTGGTTCCCACACTCCGGCCTGTCTGGAATCTCACGGATTCCTCTTGCATGTGTGCGTGATGTCAGCAGGACAAGGACACTGGGGGAGGGAGGGAGGGAGGGGAGGCAGTGCTCACACCGCAGGGAGAGGATGGCTCAGCCTCCGGCTCCCAGGCCCGACTGGGTCCTGACCCTGTCCAGCCCATTCCCGGCAGAGCTGGGCCTCCATCTCCTCATCTCTCAGGTGGGAATGAGTCTGGCTTCTGCCTCCAAGGTCACAGTGAAGTTAGCGAGTAAGTGCAGCCCACTCCCCAACCAGCCTCCTGACCCCACCCCAGCCCTGCCACTTCCCCTGCGTTCTGGAATAGGTAACACAGGCTCACATCTGGGCCCTTGGATTTTGCCTGCCCTGAAGGCCTTTCCCACTTTCTATCTGGAAAACTCATACTCATCCTCCAAAGCCCAGTGCAAATGTGCCTCTCTCAGAGGCCCTCCCTGCCCTCTTGGCTGGCCCTGCCTCCTTGTGCTTCCATGGCTCCCTGTGAACTTCTCTGTGGCAGCCTGACCCCCCCCCCAGACCGCTGCTTCCCCTGCTTCCCTCCCCTCCCTTTGGGGTTCCTTTTGGAAGCTGTGGCTGAATGGGAGCTGCCCTTCCTGGGGCTGCAGGTCCCCTCAAGAGCCTGGGCACAGCAGCCCACAGCCTGTGGTGTCAGAGCACAGTCAGGGAATGGGTCTAGGTCTGGCCCCTGCCCTGAAGCTGCCGGGTGGCTCCCCGCTCCGCTGCCTGGTCTAGTCATAACAAGCAGAGGAAGGAGCTGGAACCTTACCCTTTTCTTGTCTTTTCTCTCCTCCTCCTCCTCCTCCTCCTCCTCCTCCTCCTCCTCCTCCTCTTCTTCTTCTTCTTCTTCTTATTCTTGTACTAGAGATTGAACCCAGGGGCATTCTACCTCCAAGCTACATCCCCAGCCCTATTTTATTTTTTATTTTGAAACAGGAGCTCACTAAGTTGCTGTGGCTGGTCTTGAACTTGCAATCCTCCTGTCTCAACTTCCCAAGTACTAGGATTACAGGTGCACACCACCACAACGGGCTTGGCCAAGGCATTTCCTAAGCCTAGAAAGCAGCCACTATTGCCCTTCCCCCACCCAGGCCATTCAAGCCCAAGGCCCACTGTATAGATGTGGTAAACCCAGCCCAGAGAGAGAAGTCAGCAGCAGAGACCAGGTGAGAGCCCAATGCATCTAGCCCCAGTGCAGGGCCCCAAGACTCTATTCTCACCTCCAACCTTCCTCTTTGATGCCTTCACCTTCCTCTTTGATGCCTTCATATGGAGGCTGGGAAGTGATGATGGGGTCGAGGCCGACCGTGGATTGGGTGGGAGGGAGTCCAGGGCATGGGAAGTGGCTGTTCTCACCTCTGGCTATGGCTGGAATTGGATCCCACCATGACCCCTGCTGTTGATAGGAAAGCCACACTTCGATTTCACCACTTAGTAATGATGGAGAATCTTAAGAGCAATTTTAAGGCCTAGCCCCACACTCTCCTGACGGATGGGTCTGATGACCCAGGAAGGCTGTGTCAGTTTGGCTCATGTAGGAGATGGATGCCGAGCCAGTTAGAGGTGCCAGAGGTTTACTGGAGAAAGTGCTTGGAGCCGGGTGTGGTGGCACATGCCTATAATCCCAGTACTTGGGAGGCTGGGACAGGAGGATTGCAAGTTTGCAGCCAGCCCCAGCAACTTAGTGAGGCCCTGTTTCAAAATAAAAAATGAAAAGGGCTCGGGGTATAGCTCAGAGGTAGAATCCCCTTGGGTTCAATCCCTAGTACCACACACATACACACCAAAAAAAAAAAAAAAAAATGGAGAAAGAAAGATACTGCTTGGAAGGATAAAAGGGAGGGGTGGGGCAGGAGGAAGCGGAAGGAGCCCTGTGACCAGGACCTTTTTTTGTGTGTGTGTGTGTGGCACTGGGGATTGAACCCAGGTGCATTCTACCTCCAAGCTACACCCCCAGCCCAATTTTATTTCTTATTTGGAAATAGGGTCTCACTAGCTTGATGAGAGTCTCACTACTTGCTGAGGCTGTTCTCAAACCTGTGATCCTCCTGTCTCAGCCTCCCAAGTACTGGGATTACACGCGTGTGCCACCTCACCCGGCTTCTGAGGACCTCTTGATCAGGCCCAGGGTGGACTGTCTGTTAGAGGAGCCCAACGTAGGGCAGAAGTAGCCCAGCACTGAGGTCCCTGCCATGCCCAGTCTTGGCTGGGAGCTGCCCAGGGAAGCATGGATCTTCTCCAGGAAGGCCGTGCAGAGCCGCGGGGGCAGCAAGGGGCTGCAGGCAGTGAAACTTTTTGCAGCAGGTTCTCCTGAAGGGACATGCGAGTGATGTGCCTTCCTGGAGGAGGGTACGTGCTTGGCAAGGTCACCCAGCAAGCAGGTGACCTTGGCTATGGCTACACTATCCTCACTTCCTGGTGAGCTTTATATCACTTGGAGCTTCCAGAGTTTCTAAGTGGGACTTTACTAGAGGAATGAAAGAATGAGGATTCAGAATGCTATGGCCCAAATGTTGGTGCCCCCCCATCAATTCTATGGTGAAACCTAATCACCATATGGTGATATGAGGAGGTGGCACCTTTGGGAGGAAATTATATCATATGAATGGGCTTAGTGTCCTTATAGAAGAGACCCGGGGCAGCTCCCTGCCCCCGCTCGAGGACACAGCAGGAAGAAGGATGCCTATGAGCCAGAAAGAGGGCCCTCACAGACCCCGAATCCCCTGGAGCCTTGATCTTGGACTTCTCAGCCTCCAGGACTGTGAGAAACAAGCTTCTGTTGTTTACAGACCACACTGTTTATAGCGTTTTGTTATAGCCGCCCAATGGGCGAAGACACCGATGAAGGGAGGCAGGGATGCGGCCCTTTGGAGAGAACAGAACTGGGTTGGGAGCAACAGCCTGGTGTTAAATTCCCTTTCTGCATCTAATAGTGTGTGTTCTCAGACAAGGGCCTTTCTCTAGGACTTAGTTGCACTTCTCTAAGACGTGGATGAGAAAAATTTCACACAGGCCTCTCACCGAACAAAATCAAAACCAAAACCAAAAAACCCACCACCAACAGCAACAACAAAACAGACCACTGGGGTGAGAGTAACCAGTCATGTGTGTGTGTGTGTGTGTGGTACTGGGGATTGAACTCAGGGCATTCCACCTCCAAGCTATACCCCAGTCCAATTTTTTATTTCGAAACAGGGTTTCCCTAAGTTGCTCAGGCTGCTCTCAAACCTATGATCCTCCTGTCTCTGCCTCACAAGTACTGGGATTGCAAGTGTGCACCACCATGCCCAGCTGCAACCAGTCTGCAAAGATGGCTCTGGCAAGGCATAGTGACACACACCTGTGAGCCCAGTACTTGGGAGGCTGAGACAGGAGGATCACAGGTTCGAGGACAGCCTCAGCAACTTAGCTAGACTTTTAGCAACCTTGCCAGACCCTGTTTCAAAATGAAAACTAAGAGGGCTGGGGGAGTAGCTTAGAGGTAGAATGCCCCTGGATTCAATTCCCAGTACCAAACCAAACCAAACAAAATATACACAAGAGAGTCAGGAGAGTGTAGCAATTAAGAGACACTCTCGAGCCAGATGACTTGGTGTCTGCTACTTATTAGCGTGGACCTCGAGTGAGTGACTACCTCTCTGGCCTGTTCCCTCATCCATAAAATGGTGATCTGAATGGTACCTACTTAATATGGTTGTCATGAGGATTAAATTAATTGATTTTTGGGGGAGGGTACTGAGGATTGAACCCAGGGGTGTTTTTACCACTGAGCTATACTCTCAGCCCTATCTTCTTCTT
>PVJS01042262.1:0-17591 GCA_004027185.1 Glis glis | reverse complement strand
CACACACACACACACACACACACACACACACACACACACACACACACACACACACACACACACACACACACCCTGCCCTGCCAGGACAACAGAGCTCTGAACACTTGAAGGAGGGCAGCCCAGCTCTGCAGTCAGTGATGAGGATGGGGGCATTGGGCAGGATAAGGGCACCAACCCTGAGATCAGGTTGACACTTGGGGAGGTGGGGGGCGGCTCTCCTCATTCCGGCCGGAAGGGAAAGGCTCATCCAGTTGGGGGTGGGGGTGGGGTTTGCGTGGCTGTAGAAATTCCACCTGTCATTTTGCAGCCCCCTCCCTGGCCAGCTCCAGTTACAGGGCTGGGGTTGGCAACAGGTGCTGGCCAGGCTGGCAGCAGCCTAATCCCCCAACCGGCTCCCCAGGCTGACAGGGGAGCCTAGAGGTCCTGCAGGAGCCCTGCAGAACAAGATGCTAAGTAGGAGGAGGTATCACTGTCCAGAGAGTTGGGCAATCTATGGCCCTTCTCTAAGAGCTGGCTGCCGTGTGCTGAAGGGTCTGGCAAAGCCAGGGAAAACTTAGTTCCATAGCACCTATTTCATTTCCCCATGATGCCAGGCGGGCGGGCAGGCGGGCTAGAGTGTGGGAGGTCTGTCTGCCTGCCTCTTCCTCCTCCTCCTCTCCAAATTCCAGGAACAGGCAAGGGAGGCTCCAGTTGCGGGGAGAGCAAGCAGGCGGTCCTAGCTGAGGGGAGTAGGAGGGGGAATAGGACTGGAGTGGGAGGCAAGATCCAGACGAAGCAAGAGACACCCACACCCAAGCCAGACTGGGGACAGTCACACCGTTGCTGACACATTCTCACACTCTGGGCCAGGTCCCCACACACACAGCCCACCCTGCAGGGACACCCAAATACCCTCAGCCAGTCCTGCCAATTCCCAGAACACTCCCTGGACACACACAGAGATCCAGGCTCTGCCCCCCACCCCACATCCCCCCACAAACCGTGTGGGCTCCAGACAGCAGCCAGAGGGTGGAGAGGGGAGCAGAGAGAGGAAAGACAGCAGGCGTCACAGAGGATGTGCAGCCAAAGCCCTCAGAGCTGGGGTATCAGTTGCCACACTCCTTTCCCAAAACCCAGTAAGTCAAGACAACCCTGGACAGCTTGCCAGGGGCCCTGCCAGCTTCCCACACTCGGAAAACACCACCACCACCAGACAGGGGCGTGGGGTGCTAGGCAAGTGGAGATTACCCCATTGACTCGTCACAGGGATAGGATTACCTTCCCTGGATGCCCATCACCCCAGATCCCAAGCAGTGTTCCTAAACAGACCCCATGCAGGCCCCAACACACCCACCCCTCCAGCCAAGCCTAAGTCCTACCCTGCTCCTGCCTCCCAGAAGACAGCGATCAGGGCTTGAGGTTTATATTTGGGGGCAGGCCACACCTTCACATCACACAATTCTTTTTTTTTTGCGGTACCGGGGATTGAACCCAGGGGCATTTTACCTCCGAGCTACACCCCTGGCCCTATTTTTTATCCTTTATTTTGAAACCGGGTCTCACGAAGTTGCGGAGGGCCTCACTAAGTAGCTAAGGCTGGCCACAAACCTGGATCCTCCAGTCTCCGCCTCCCAAGTACTGGGATTACAAGCCTGTGCCACCACACCCGGCGCTCACATCACACAATTCTGAGGACCATCCCTCCTAAGACCCTAGAAAGCCTGAGCAAGGAGTGACTTGGGGAGAAAGGTCTCAGAGAGCAGAGCCAGCTTCCCAGACCAAAAGGCTTAGGGAAAGGGGAACTCATCAACTGGGGTCTGGGTTGATATCCCCAAAAAAGACCCAAAAGCCACTCAATGTCCTCTCCCCCATACTAGATGGGGTGGCAGGAACCACGTCACAGCATGTGTGGGTGACTGTGCCCGGGGGGGAGGAACAGGGGTGGTCAGGATGGGGCTGCCTACAGCTAGCTTCCTGCCAGGCTGCCACATGGTTGGGAGTAGGAAGGGAACTAGAGAGGTGCCCCAGGGTGGCAGCAGGGGCATTTAGGGTCAGAGTGAAGGGACAGAGATTTGGATGCTATTGGAGGAGGTAGCAGAGATTAACCTGTTCCAAACCCAGGGTCTTCCCAAAACTGCCACTGCAGCTGCACTGCCTCTGAGCCTGGTGGCAGAACCCTGCAGTGTCGGCATCCTGCATGCTCACTCACACCCTCAAAGTCCCCGCAAATCCAAGATCCTCAGCTCCCAAGGGCCTACTTGAGTCTGACCCTACTGACCTGTTTCATGGCCTGAACTCTCAGGCAGTACTGATGTCCCAGCCCCTCCCAGTACACCCACTTTCACAGCCACAAACTCCCTGACTCCACCACAACCACCCTCCTGGAGGAAGAACCACACATCCAACTCCAAATGCTCTTTCTCTTATTCCCTCCCCTAAGCTCATCTCCACCCCCCAGGGGAAGCCCCAAGGCTCCAAGCCACCCCCACTCCAACCTGGGGCTTCCCCAGCCCAACCTCCCCATAGAGACCTGGAGGAGTTTTGGGACCTGTGCCCCAATTTCCTAGCAAAACCTGTGTGTGTGTGGGGGGGTCCTTACTGAACCACTTCCAGAAAACAATACTACCCTATGAGGACTGATACCAGAGAAAGGAATGAGACATCTCCCAATCTCCCCACTGCTGGTGGCATGGGGGGTGTCAAGAACAGAACTGGGGTAAGCAGCAGAGTGGGGAGTGGAGAACTGTTCTCAGGAACAATCCCCTCAGAGAACATATACATACAAATGTGCACACAGGCAGCAGACAGAAGGCAATCTTGTTGCAGAAGAGGGAGCTGGCACAAGGTAGGGGCAGGGGGTACCCTTCCATGCCAGCATGCTGAACGTCCTATCCAAGACAGGATGGAGAGTGGAGAAACTACCTGAAGGCTGGGGGGCTTTTTGTCTCATTTCCATATGACCCTGGTCCCCACCCCCAGGTTAGCAAGCTCCCCTTCCCACGGAGCAGCCTGACAACAGGGCAGTGCCCAGAGATGAGGAGAGGGGACATAGCCAAGTTGGTTCCCCCCCAACACAGACATACACACATCTGGCTAGCAGCTTCCTAGCCTCGTGGGTGGCACCGGGTCCCAGACATCCTCTGCAGAGCAAGGTCTGCCAGTCTATTTTGTCCTTCCCTCACCCCAAAAGGCTTCCGAAACTCCATGGTAGCACAAGACCCAGGGACACTCCCACCCAACTGCACTGGCACCCATACCCCATTCTGACGGCTCCCCTCACTCCACGGGGGCCACCAGCTGAGCAGCCCCGCCCCCCAGCCAGCTCCCTCTGGTAGGGTGGGCCCCTAGCTGATTCTCCCCAAACCACAGGGCAGCTCAGGTAACAGGAGGGAAAGGAGGGGGCTAGTCCGTTGGGCATCCGATCTCTCCCCAAACAGGTATGAAAGTCTTTTTGTTTTGCTTGGTTTTGAAGAGAAAAAGAGAGAGCAGGAGTTCCCAGCGGCGGCTCTGCCACAGCTCGAGCGCCTGGGACACGCGCGGCAGACGGATCTAGACGCCTCAAGGCTGCGCGCGAAGACTCGGCGCAGACAGACGCACAGACGGGGCTCCCCCACCCCGGACAGGGGGGCGACGGGCCGGGAAGCCCAGGAACCCCCAGGTTCCCGTCGGAGCCGCCCGACACCTGGTCCCCGCCCGCAGCTCCAATCCAGAGCAGGCCGCCGAGCCCCGATGCCTGCGGGAGCCCAGGGCTCCCCAGAATCCCCGGGGAGAGGTTACCTCGCAGCAGGGGACGCAGCACGTCCGGGGTGTCGGCGGGCACAGCGTCGGCCCGAACCCGGCGCCTCGGCGCTGCTGGGCGTCAGGGGCGTGGGGTCCCGGGAGAGGAGCGGTCCGGGGGGCCGCGGCTCAGGGGCGCGGGGCGACGGCAGCGGCCATGGCGAGTCACGTGCGGAGGCTGAAACTTTACCCGGAGCCCCAGACTGGGGGGGCGGAGGGTATGGAGCAGGAGTTGGGGGGAAGGCCCCCTCCCTCGGGCCCGCCCCTGCCCGCCCACCGGCCAATCACCGCCCAGGGGCGGGTTCTCAGGCTCACGCCCGCCCCTCTCTCCTTAATAGACCCAGGGAAGGGCGAGTCTTAAAGGAGAAGGAGCGGCTCCCAGCTGAAGACAGGACCGTGGGAATCTGGGAGAATCCCTCCCTCGGCGCCGGAATGGGAGATTCAGAGCGAGGGGGGTGAAGTTTTGCGGAAAGAATGGAAATAGGGCTTAGTGAAGAAAGGACTGCCGTGTGTGGTATCCTACACTCTCTTACCCAAACACACGCCCACACTGACAGGGACATACATCTTACACACACACACACACACACACACACACACACCCCACACCTAAACCTGGGAAGGTGGTGTGATATGGAGGTGAACGCAGCGACTTCTGCCCTAGATGTCAAACCCCTGTCTCTCATAATTATAATCATCCAGGAACGAGCTAGAACTGAGAGCTGTGCGACCTTGAGCAAGTCACTTCCTTTCTCTGGACCTTAATTTTCTCATTTGCGGGGGAAAAAAAAGCACAGAGTAAATCTTCCGCATTTACACCTCCTTTCCCCCAAAACACCTCTTCAGCTCCACTGGGTTGGAGGAACTCTGGCCCCTATGAAGTACCCTTTCTCCAAAAGGGCAGCTCTTGGATCTTCCAGGAGGTATCCAGGAGCACCCCTCCATGCTAGAAGACTCACGTTTCTCTCTCCTAGCCAAGGCTAGAGGAGCCAGGAAAGCTCTCATTCATGTTCCAGCTGGAGATGATCTGAATTACACTCCATCTGCAGACCCCAGTCCCCCACACAGCCAGGAGCCCTCTCCTAGCCGGCTGCTCCGTTTGGGAGGGTCTTGTCCCCACCGCTAGCAATGCGCTGTGTGTGGGGGGGGGATGGATTCACTAGGAAGCCCCCCCACCGCTGCGCTCCCAGGCAGAGAAGTGGCCACATGTGCCCCCACAGAACTTCCCACTGGAAAGGGAAGTGCCGCACTCCCAGGCCTCCGCCCCAGTGAAGAGACTCTCGGCCTGACCCGGTGGCACAGACCTCAGACCTGCGGTCCGACAGCCCCCTCTGACAGACAAGCAAAGGGAGGCCAGGAGTGGGCACGGGGTGCTGTCACCGTCGCACGGGTTGCAGAGCCGGGTCTAGAATTGAGGTATCTGGTTGTCTCTGGCTTTAGCCCCCCAAGCCTTGGAAGGTAGGACAGGCCGGTCGGCGGGACGCTCTGCCCTGAGGTCCGCCAGGGGAAACTTCCCGGGCAACTCGAGGCAGCGCCTCCCCAGGCCCCTTCCCGCCCGCCCGCTGGGCTGGAGCTGTCTCCAGCTCCCGTCTGGATTTCCGTCCGTCGGTGCGAACCGCCCGCCCAGCCCCTCCCGCCCTGTCCTGTCCAGATCCATCCGCAAACATGCGCTCAGCGGGCAGGAATGCGCCAATGGCTCCCAGATGTGGACGCCGACGCTTAACCCCTTTCCCCCCAGCCCCGCCCCCATAAGGGCCTTCCAGCCTAAGCCCCGCCAGCAGCCCAGGCCTTTGCCCAAATGAGGAACCAGCCTAGGAGGGGGCTTAGCACCAGCCCACTTCAAGCCCCCACAGGCTCCTCCCAGCCTAGATCCTACCAGATGAGGCCAGAGGGGAAGGTTCATGGGCGGAAAAATTCAAGTGTTTATGCACACAGTTATACTGCCTCCCACATGTACGACTTTCACATACACCTGCCAGGAGCATATGGATTCAGGTACACTTGTGCACACAGAGATTCGGTATATCTAGTGCACATTCAGGGCACGAATGTGTACACCCCCAAGATGCATGTATGCACATCCAGCACGAGGAAGCACACGCATACAGACGTGTGTGCACATACAGGGCATGAGGCAGAACGTGGGGCATGCTTCTGACCAGACATAGCAGTAGGCCATGTGCACATGAGGGAAGAAATTCATGCACGAACAAACCCAACCCCCACAGGTCAGATGCTCATACAAGACTGGCACCCATGCATATAGCACACAGCCTGCACATCTTTGAGGCACTACCTGCCCAGGGCACCAATACTACCTGTCCAGGTCCAGCCCTACCCAAGCCTCTATCCAAGCCAAGAGGCAGGAGAGGTGGAAGTAGGGGTCTTCAATCCCCAGCAGCAGAACTCCAGCTGTGCTGGCCTCACCACAGGGCTTCCACCCCTCCCACCAGGGACCCTATGCAGAAGAGTACTAGGAGCAGCAGGAGACTAGCAGAGGGAGAAGAACCATCTGCCATTTGTGCCTGGACTTTAGGAAAGACACTCCTGGAGGCCTAGCCTTTCCCTGCGCACTGGAGATAGGCTGGCAGAGGACCTGAGCCACTGGTTTCCTAAGATAAGGATCCCTTTTCAGACTACAGGAAGCCAGAGAGAGAGCATGGATAGGTACAAGGTCCAGTGAGGCGCCCAGTAGTGAAAGGAGATACAAAATAGCCCTAGGAGAGCCCACACTTCTAGCACAAGGCCTCCCTCTCACAGCCTGTGGGAACTTCTATGAAAGAATAGCTTTAGGTGGAGTCTGAAGCAGGGCTAGGGAATAACTGTCCCTCCAAGACCACCTGGATGCAGGTGGGGTGGGAGACTTCCCCAGGAACCTGCATCTTCTCTTTCCCAGCCTCCCAATTTATCCAAAAAGGAGCTGAGGCTGGGAGGGTATAGTGGTACACACCTATAATCCCAGTACTTGAAAGGCTGATACAGGGAGGATCGCAGGTTCGAGGATAGCCTCAGCAACTTAGCGAGATCCTCAGCAATTTAGTGAGCCCCTGTTTCAAACTAAAAAAATAAAATAGGGCTGGGGGTGTAGCTCAGAGGTAGAATGCCCCTGGGTCCAACCCGCAATAACACACACACCCACACAGACACACACACACACACACATGTACACACATACATACACATACATTGTGGCACATGCCTATAATCCCAGTACTTGGGAGACTGAGACAGGAGGATAATAGGTTCAAGGACAGCCTCAGCAAGTAGTGAGACTCTCCTCAACCTAGTGAGACCCTGTTTCCAAGTAAAAATAAAATAGAGCTAGGGGTGTAGGTAGGAGATAGAATGTCCCTGGGTTCAATCCCCAGTGCCACATACAAAATATAATAGTAAATAAAAAATAAATAAAATAGGCCTGGGAGTGTAGCTCAGAGGTAGAATACCCCTGGGTTCAATCCCCAGTACCACACACACACAAGAGGAGCTCCTCCCACAGTTACCTTTGTGGCCCCACCCCATCTGAGTGTCAGTCCCCACGGGGCAGGGCTCTTGTTTCCATTGTACAGATGAGGAAACAGGCTCAGAAAGAAAATTGCCTTGCCAAGGTCATATAGCTTGTCCACGGCAGAGTGGGACTCAAACCCCCAGTCCTCTCCTCAAGCCCCCCTCCCACCATTTGCTCCAAATCAAGCATATTCCACTCTACTCCGTAGCCGGCTGCCTTTTCCTTAACCCCCTCAACAGAGCTCGTGGGAGAAGCACCATCTTTGCCTGGCTCTGCAGGTTTATGGGTAGGGCCAGGACTTGCCAGAAGAGATCAGAGGAGGCACTGGGGGCAACACACATAACCCTCCACCCCCACCCCAAGCATGGTGCCCACCTGCCTAGCAGGCATGGCCGGGTGACTCAGCCGCATCCGGGGGAGATGCCAGGGCAGTGACTCACCTACCGAGAAGAGCTGAGCCTGGCCTTTTGCCAGCCTCAGGACAGAAGCGACTTAGTCACCACAGGGACTGCACTGCCCCACAGGCATGGCCCAGGGATCAGGGACAGCGGCAGGCAGGTACCCTCCGTGGTCACATGCGCCCCCTGGTGCAGACAGACCTCAGCATCTTGGACTAAGCCACACCTGCCCCTGCCCTGGGGTACAGTGGTGGTGCGCCTGCCCTTACCCATCCCCATCAAACCAGGCCCTGCTCCAGCAGCCACAAGACACGTTTTGTGGGACCCCTGGCTGCTCTGCCCTCCTGCAGCCAGCCCCCTGCCCATCACTCACCACCCATCCTCCTACTTGCCCCACCTCCTCCTGCCACCCAAGTTGTACCCAGGCTATGAGTCTCCTTTAACATGTCCTGGCAGCACCCCTGCCCCCACAGCCCCTCTCACCCACCCCACGTACAGACGCATGCACTCACGCACACACTTCTGCCAGTCCTGCTTCTGCCAACAGCTGCTGAAGTTGTTGAGCGGGAGGGAAACTGGGAGGGTGGGGTGCAGGGATTGAGTTACCAGAGCTAATGGGGTGGACTGTCACCCAATCCCTTCTCCAGCTAGTCCCCCCATCTCCCTCACCCACTTGCCTCCCTCCCAGCCTCTGGTTGGCCGCCTCCTGCTCTTTGAGCCCTCCACCCAAAGTAGGAAATAAATGTTCAAGAGTATTTGTCATGCTAAGACCAGCCCAGTATATGAAAGAAAGAGAGACAGAGACAGACACAAAGAATAACTGCCTTGCTCAGTGCCTTGGCTACAACTACTAGGTGTGTATATCTACGCCCATGTTGAGCCAGAAGGGGACTGAGTAACTCCAGGAGTCCCACTGGAGTTGGCGGGGCCCAAGGGGAGTCAACAGGCTGAACAGCCTCAATCCATTTGCACTATTGATTTCTCACACACTGCAGCAGGCCTGATGGAGGGGGGCATGATAAATCACCCCCCCCAGAGATAGAGAAACTGAGTGGAGATGGGGGAGGGGCTCCTGCACCATAATTTGTGGCCCCCCGGGAGCTGGTGGGGAGCGGGTGTGCAGCAGGGGAACCAGAGAGGTTGAGTGGCAGAGGTAGGGTGGGGACGAGGATGTTGGATTAAGGCCTGTCTGGAACACCTCCTCCCAGCTGAGTCTGAAGCTAATTTGAAGAAGAAGATGAGGAGACAGAGATACACCTGGCTACCTAGACAGGGCCCTGAACAACTCCAGGGGACACCATTCATTCCGTAGTCCAAGGAACAACTTCCCTGCAGCTGTACCACATGGTGGCCCTCAGGGAGACAGAACACAGACTGAATTCTGAGGGACCACAGTTCTCCATGGAATTTTCACCCCAGGTACCCCCAACTCTCCTCAAATGCCCACCCCTGCTTCCAGGCCTCAGAGGAGGGCTTCCTTCAGACTAGCAATCAGAAGTTGGTGCTCTCACCGGGCGTGGTGGCGCACACTTGCAATCCTAGTACTTGGGAGGCTGAGACCAGAGGATCAGGGTTCGCGGCCAGCCTCAGCTACTTAGTGAGGCCCTCCATAACTTAGCGAGACCCTGTTTCAAAATGAAGAATAAAAAATAGGACTGGGAGTCGGGCGTGGTGGCGCACACTTGTAATCCCAGTACTTGGGAGGCGGAGACCAGGGGATCTGGGTTCGCGGCCAGCCTCAGCTACTTAGTGAGGCCCTCCGCAACTTCATGAGACCCAGTTTCAAAATAAAGGATAAAAAATAGGGCCGGGGGTGTAGCGCGGAGGTAGAACGCCCCTGGATTCAATCCCCGGTACCGCAAAAAAAAAAAAATAGGGCTGGGGGTGTAGCTTGGAGGAAGAACGTCCCTGGGTTCAGTCCCCAGTACCGCAAAAAAAAAAAAGAAGTTGGTGCTCTCTCCCCACTCCTCTGCCCTGCTCCCCTCCTTTGTTGGGGGGAAAAGCAAATAACCACCAAGACCTATGGGGTGGGTGGGGGATCCTGGCAGGAGGGGACTCACAGAGGACTCTGGAGAGTCTAGAGACCTGCATCCTTGTCCTCCATCTGTCCCTAACTCATCCTGCAACTGTGGACAAATCCCTGTCCCTCTCTAAAGTGAGGCAGCTGGACGGGATGTCCCTTCTGTAAGGTGTCTCCAAGTCCCAAGCTTGCAGGGCTGTGAATGTGCTGGAAGCTGTCCAGTGCCTCCATTCACACTAGTGGCCACAGGCCACCCAAACAAACCCCAACCCTGACCTCCTTCCAGCCTGGACACAGATTTTCTCCATATGGTGAAGACTCATAAACAAACCAGGCTGGGGTTTACCAGAGACCCTGAACAAACAAGCAGAGAGGGAAAGAGGCCACGTGTGCCCGGAAGGAGGCACAGTGAGGCGTGGCGAGGGACGGTGACCAGAGAAGAGCAGAGTAAGGGGCCTGGGTTCGGGTCTCAGCTCAGTCAGTGACTGGTTAAGGGTCCTAGGGCAAACTCTATCCCCCTCTAGGCCTCAGTTTCCCCTTCTGTGAGAGGAAGGGTTGCCTAGGTGGCCTCTAAAGCCCCTTCCAGTTCTGAGTAAAGTTGGACATAGAGGGCAAGGGGCCCCAGGACTCCTCCGCCCAGCCCAGCCCATCTTCCCAGCCAGACCCTTTTCTGCTAGGTCCTGCCCCTGCCCACCATGCCTCCTGGATCTATCTGCTGCCCCTCAGCCCTTTCTTACTCCTCTGCCTCCATGCTTACCCTCACCTTGGCCAGCCCCTCTGCCTGCCCCGTGCTTTTCTGCACGTCCCTCCTGCCAGGGGACAGACCAACTAAAAATAGTCCCTGCAGCCTTTCTCGCCCACAGCTGCCCAAAGAGCAGGAAATGAGGGGGGCAGGGATGCTCATGCCCTGCCCTCCCCCACCCACTCCCAGCTCAGAACCATGTCCAGCACTCCAGCCTGGGGCTCGTGCCAATTTGGCCATCTCAGGGGTATCCCACACCCCTTCCCTAGGGGGAGGCCTGTCCATAAGTGCCTACAATCACGGAGCTGCCCCTGCCCTGTGGGAGGAGAAAGGACACAAGCGGTCCAGAAGGAAACCTTCCCAATTTCTGACAAATCAGTGCCAACCACATTGTGGGCACCCAGAAGGCAGGGCCTGGCTCCACTGGCTGGTTTTTTGAGGCAGAGGGAATTGGTGTGGGGAAGTTTGTGCCAATTTCCTTCATCCTGGCCCAGCTGCAAGGAAGACAAAATAGTGCCCCAGCCTCAATTACGCTAATCCCCTGCTCCCCAAAATACATGGCGGCAGACATAGGGGTTTCCATAGCCACTCCCAGATACCATGGGGGGGAGCTAAAAAGGAGAGCAGATCTTGGCTACCCACACATAAAGATAGAAGCCTGGAGGCAAGAAAGGCCATGCCTGCCAGGCTGGGCATGTGCTGCCCCCAAGCTGAGTCAGAGGCTGGGAGGGAGAAGCCTGGGTGCTGTGGTGCCAGGGGCTACAGTGCCCTTGCCCCACCCCACCTGGGATTCCTGACACCTCCCAGCCCTACGGGTAGGCCCCCCCCCCTTACAGGGGGCAGGAAATCAGCTTAGTGACTCTCTGGAGGCAAGCAAGGGAGCCCTGAGAGCTAGGAGGTAGGCGGGAAACCCAGGAGTCCTGGCACCTGGCCCAGAGAGTGAGTGAGATACTTGGGAGAGGAGGAAACAGCCCAGATAGAGGCAGATACATGGTGCCCCCAGCAGCAACCAGATGTGACCCGTAAGCAGGTACTGGCCCGAAGGGCTGGATGGGGAAAAGTGAATGTGTTTCCAAGCAAGAGAAGAAAAGTCGGACCATGGGAATGAGGAAGTGGTGGGGCCAGCCTGGCTCTCACCTGTTGTCCTCTCCTTGTCGGGAGTCAGAGGTAGTGACATTAAGGTCATCAAATATCAGCCAGGTCCTCCGGGTGCCTGGTGGTGTGTTTCCCCTGTCCTCATCTCCGGCCCCCAGCCCATTCATCCCTGAGTGTCCTCTGGCATCCCTTCCCTGGGGCCAAGCCAAGCCAGGAGTCAGCAGGCCCAAGGTGGTGCTCAGGAGGCCGGGACAGTGCCAGGGGCAGCCCTCATACCATCCTCCCACTGGCTTCCCTCCCGCCTGCTCTCAGCCGCCACACATATCTCAGCTGTCGAATCCGATTAGGGCTCCTGCCCAGTGAGCCGGACAAGGCAGCCACTGGGCAGGGGAGAGACAGAGACAAGGACACAAAGCAGGAATGGCAGAAGGAAGGTGGAGACAGGGCTCAGGGGAGAAGCTGTGGAGCCCCAGAGGAAGAGCCAGGTGGAGAGATCTATACTTTCTGACCACAAGTGCTTTTGGTGACATCTACAATCTGCATTAGGGGAATTCTGCAGTACCTGGGGCAATAGCTATGCCTGGTTCCTCCATCCCCCAGATGGACAAGGATGGGGGAAGGAAACTGAAGGCAGAGAGACTGACCTAGATTTAGGAAGAGGATCCCATCCTAGAATCCTCCAGCCATAACTACCATTTGCACTGGACTTTACGTTATCTAATGGGCATACATTATCTTGTGGAGGTCTCTATGGCAGTGTCCCTGTCAGGCAAGCCTGGCTTGCTACTGATCATTTTTATAAATAAAGAAAACTGAGGTTTGGAGAAAGGGAAGACTATAAATGCAGTTATGTGACCCTGAGCTGAGTCTTAAATTCAGGCCTCTGATTCCAGGTCCCATGCTCACACTCAGAATCTCCACTTTCCCTCTTGGATCTAGAGCAGAACTAAGTCTGAAGCCACTCTATTATCTATCCTTTCCTCCAAAACCAACCCTCAGGGGATCTGGAGAGCCATGGAAAAATACGGAGAACACCCCACACCTAGACAGAGATATCACATAGGTACATGCCACCAACCCCCACCTACCACATCTGAAGGAACCAGAAGGGTTCCCTCAAAGTGTGACCAGTGTCTTCTATCACCCCTCTACCCAGTCTACCACCCCCAGAGGTAAGATATACACTCACGCATAATTTCTCAAGCAATTCATTTACCCTTCCTATAAACCCACCAAACCAGAATGAGATGCCCTAGATCTCCAGAAAGCAGCCCCCCCACATCAGCACCACAGGAGAGAAAAATAAACCAATGTAAACAGTAGGTGCCATCCAGCCCTCTCCCAGAGAGCCTGCAGGAGGGCAGAGGCTTGGGGACCTCCCAGTTCTAGGGTAACACCAGGAGCCTGAGATTCTGAAAGCCAAGGAGTCCATGGAGCTGGCATAGCTGGTCAACCTCCCCAATCTGGTCCACACCCCCTTCCCCGCCATCTGGACTGAGCCTGTTCTGGCTCAGGCCAAACCCTGGGATCCCTCCCCTTAGATGCATGCAGAAACCTCTATCCAAAACTTATAGATCTTACAACCACATGGTCTACACACAAACACATACAAGCAGGGCAGGGGGCTTTTTTAAATAGGTGTTGAGGCGTTGGCAAGGTTGGGGGCTCTAAGCTCAAAAAACTTTCCCTGGAAGAACCCATCACCAAAATGCACATAACCTCCACTACCCTCCAGCAAAGCCCATGGCCACCCAAGTGTGAGATGAACCTGGAAAGGGACATTAGTTCCCCCGACAAGGTGGGTAGGGAGTGGGGGCAAACTCCTGAGCTCCTTGGGCAGGGAAGAGGAAGAGGAAGAGAGAGAAATTCCTCAGGGAGGCTCGGGTCCCCCTCCGGCTTCTGTGCCTTCTTTCTATCACCCCATCACTTGCCAATTCTTCAGTCTAGATGAGGTGGGGGAAGGGGTATTAGGCAATACTGCAAAGGAAGGGTGCAAAGGGTGCAGGGCCTGGGTAGACCCCCCTTCCATCCTTAGTTAGAGAATGCAAAATTCCTCAGGGGAGATGCGGGAAGGACGCTGGAGGGTGCTGAAGCTCGAGCTTTCAGACACCCCACTGTTCCCAGGCTCCCACCTCCCAGTACTACCGTGAGCGATGGGGGAGGAGGGATGGGAAAGCCTGAACTGAAGAGGCAAACGGCAAGATCAGAGGCAGAGGGGCCAGGCAGCCCAGGGAGAATCGGGAAGGGGTGTAAATGATCCTACCTGCTCAGATGTGTGCTGGCAGGGGGCGATGGGATTCCCAGGAGAACCGGGGAAGCCCTCTCAGCTCGATTCAGGATTCCCCCCTGCTTCTGGGTTAGGCTGGTGCAAGAGGCACAGGTTCCCGTTGGGTCCTAAAGTCCACTCTTTGCATGGCAGGCTCTCCCAGCCCTCTACTACCAGCCCTGACTGGGTCATAGGGTGCAGAGCTGAGGACTGACAGGGAAGAAATAACCCGCCAGAAGAAAGGTGGGGTCTGAGTCATAGGCTGGAGATAGGAACAGTCCTAGTTTCAAACAGGCAGTATATGAATGGATAGGATGACAAGGGACAGAAAGAAAGACATTTCTTCCTGCCTCTCCTCAGAAGATGGATTTGGGCTTTGGGACTGGAGATGGGGTTAAGATCTTTTTCTTCTGCTGAACCATTTAGTTACTGAGAATTTTGGAGAAAGGAACGTTCATCTTGGATGGGTGCTGACTTCTGTCCTCATCCTCACGGTCTATAGCGGTCTCCTCATCCTGCCCCACTAACCCTGATTGTTAGCAAGTAAAAAGGGCAGGGTGGCTGGGTATGGTGGCGCGCACGCCTGTGATCCCAATACTTGGGAGGCTGAGACAGGAGGATCACAGGTTCAGGGCCAGCCTAAGCTACTTAGTGAGGCCCTCTGCAATTTAGTGAGACCCTGTTTCAAAATAAAGAATAAAATAGGTTGGGGGTATAGCTCAGAGGTAGAATGCACCTGGGTTCCATCCCCAGTACCACACAAACAAAAAAAAGGTTGACGGTGTTGAGGGTGTACCTCAGATATAGAATGCCCCTGGTTTCAATCCCCAGTACCACAAAATAAATAATAATAAATAGAGGGGCAGGATGACTTAGATGGCAGTTGGAAACTGGCAGTTTTGTACCTGTTGACTGAGGTGTATGTGTGTCTGGGGGTGTGAAAATATACATATATACAGGTGAGAGTCTGAGCAGGTGGGGCTGGGAGTAAAGAGGGAAAACCCAAAACAGGTCTTTGGACTACACCCGTAACTAGAAATGACAATTGTCAGTGGAAGAAAAGGATGCAGAACCTAGAGGTCAACTAGTGCCCCGCCCCAGCCCTCAACAGGTCCTACATCTTTATCAGCAGAATGAGCAAGTTAAAGATAGTATTTTCTCAGGTATCATTTGGTTAAACATAGGGGGCAGAGGGACGGACCTCTTAACACAATGGACCAACTTCCAGGTGGTGGACTCAGTGTAGGATAGCCAGCTTTCTCTGAAGCTTAAAAGGGAGATTTCAGGTTTGGTGGGCCAGGTGGGCAAAGGCAAGCCAGGCAAGAAGTCTACAGGGAGTTGGACTGAGAATATTTTGCAAGGAGAGTTGCACATTATCTCCTGCAGCAGAGGAGGGAAAATGTCATGGGGTGAAGGGCCAGGGGAAGTCCAGACTTGAGGGAGAGGAAAAAGCATGGCCTCTTCCTAGAGGGGGAGAGGGCAACAGCAAGGCCACCACCCCTTTCTCTGTCTTGCAGGAAGAACTGGGGAAAGGAGCTAGACAGTAAGGATGGAGGGCCCCAGGGTGGAGTCCCTGGGGTGAGTTTAGGTCAAGCCTTTCACCCTAATGTGCCTCAGTTCTCTCCCAGCTGTTAAACAGGGATCCTGGTTCTTCCCAGGCAGTTAATGAGTGTTTACAAAAGGGCTTGGAGATCCTCAGATCTCAGCTGGGCCACCACCACAGTTATAAAGCTCAAGGGCTGAGTGTTATTTGGGGAGGGGAGGAGGAGAAGAGGGAAACAGACTATGCTCTTACAAACTAAGGATGAAACCAAACTCATCGAGAGAAGCACAGGCCGGGCTGCCACAGGATATCCTTGTGCCCATGGATGGAGGTCACCCTCCCCCCCCCAATCTCTAACCACCACCAAAGGCTGGCCTCCAGCTAGCTGTAGGCAGAACCCAGACAAGCAGCTGGTCTTCATTAACTCCAGCTTTTTCACCCCCCACTGTGAACCCACAGCTTTTACAGGCCCTGGCTACAGGGGGCTGCCCTAGGCCGACCTTGCAGCTGACACTGGGGTGGGGGGCACTGCACCAAAGGCCAAGTTACCAGCTGAAAAGAAAGTCTCCTTTTTCCCATTGGGAGCAGGAGAGGAGAGAAAGGAGTGTGGGGGTGAGAGGGTGGAGGTGGGGGAATTTAGGGCAAACAGCAGGCAGTGAAGTCAGCTGGATTGAGGCCCAGAAACCCCCACACCCTGGGGCCAAGTCACTCTAGCTTTGCTTTCAGCTAGTCTTGGCAAGGCCCCAAACTAGGGAAGGCCCTGGCTGCCCCTTCCCGCCTCCCTACCCCCACCCTTATTAAATACACATTTTATCTCTCAGCATCTTCATTATCTTAACTGAAGGAGACAAGCAGTGGATGCCGGCAGTAGAGAGCGTCAGGAGAGGGGGGCGGGTGCGGGGAGCAGGCACACCCTTGTTATAAAGTGCTGATCTGGCTCTTTCAGGCAGTGTGGGAAACAGAGGAGGGATCAAAGGGAGTGAGGCTGATTCAGAACTCAATTAGAGCTTTTTAAAAAACGGAGCTGCCTCTCCTTTTGCCAGTCTTCAGCCTTTACCCAGGCCCCTTGCACCCAATTAGCTTCTACTGCTAGTGCCTTGGGGCTGGGATTGGAAATCAAGGGGAGGCCAGAGGGCACACCTTCTCCCCCTATAGAGAGCAGAAGACCTGCAGTGTTCACAGCTGAAGAGAAGGTGTCTTTCCCCAAAAGCTAAAAAAGTAGGACATCAAAGGTGGGTTCCTCCCTAATGCCTTGCCAACTAGAGGCACAGTTTCTGGCCAATCCCTAGGGACACTAGTTACCAGGTACCCCTCTTCCCCACCTGTAGATTAAGACTCACCCCACAGCCAAAGCTTCCCTCAAGCAACATGCAAGTTGCCTCTAGCAAAATACAACTACATCAGAGGGAGTGATTGGAATGCATTCGTGAGGCCAGTAAATGCTCCACAACTACGCCAAGACACATTTTGTAAGATAAAGCACCCTTCTTTTGCAGGAGCCTGCTCTACCTCAGTGCAGAGGCATCAACAATGTTCACCTCTAGCTGAGAACTGTCATCAAGATGTGGAAAAGGCAGTATCTTACTGGGTTCATTTATCTGTTCATTGAACAATTGTGGAATACCTACCAGGTACTAAGTGCTGGGGACAGATACAAATGTAAATAAAATTCCAGTAGTAGCTTAAGGTAGAGCACTTTCCTAGCATGCATGAGGCTCTGGGTTCAATCCTCAGTACCAGAAAAAATCTCAATCTTGGCTCTCCCTTTTCTCTTCCATGGTAGTCAAGATACCACTTCTTGCTGGGCATGATGGTGCACACCTGTAATCCTAATATTTTGAAGACTGAGACAGGAGGATCACAGGTTCAAGGTCAGCCTCAGTAATTTAGCAAGATCCTGTTTCCAAGTAAAAAATAAAATAGGGCTAGGGGAGCCAGGCGTGGTGGCGCACACTTGTAATCCCAGTACGTGGGAGCCTGAGACAAGAGGATTGCGGGTTCTTGGCCCAGGTTCAGCTACTTAGTGAGGCCCTCCACTAACTTAGTGAGACCCTGTTTCAAAATTTAAAAAAGCTGGATGTGGTGGCCCATGCTTGTAGTCCCAGTACTTGGGAGGCTGAGACCAGAGGATCTGGGTTCGCAGCCAGCCTCAGCTACTTAGTGAGGCCTCCGCAACTTAGTGAGACCCTGTTTCAAAATAAAGAACAAAAAATAGGGCTGAGGGTGTAGCTCGGAGGTAGAATGCCCCTGGGTTCAATCCCCAGTA
>PVJS01042261.1:0-17591 GCA_004027185.1 Glis glis | reverse complement strand
AGGAGAGAATAATAATGCTGGTATAATTTCAGAACTTTAAGTAACTATTAGAGGACAATACTAAAAATATAAATGTAATGCTGTACTTTTTATTATTTTTGTGGAACTGGGGAATGAACCCAGGGGCATTCTACCTCCATGCTACACCCCCAGCCCTATTTTTTATTCTTTATTTTGAAACAGGGTCTCACTAAGTTGCGGAGGGCCTCACTAAGTAGCTGAGGCTGGCCGCGAACCCTGATCCTCCGGTCTCAGCCTCCCAAGTACTGGGATTACAAGTGTGCGCCACCATGCCCGGCTTAATGCTGTACTTTTAAACGCCAAAGACTATAATTAACAAAGTATATAAATTTCAAGTGACTTTAATATTTTAAAAAATAATGGGGAGTTAAAAAGGGACAGAGTAAAGGAATCCAAATATCTTTACACTCTGAAATTTTAAATAACTATGAAATATAATTTTCCCCTTTATAATTTTGGTAGTTAAAGAATATATTAGATCAATCACTGTTTAAAAATTTTTAAGTGGAAAAGAAAAATGCCAAAGAAACAAAAATAACAAATTTAAAAGAAATCAGTGAAAACACAGTGACCATCTTCCTAGACTTCTAGAAAGAAGTGAAATATATACATGTAGGAATGAGTGAAAACAATTAACCTATTACTACTCAGCTATTATCTATTAAGTATATCATTTAGTGGTCTCTACTAAGTGTGGGCATTTATGACTCAAAAGAGCTTTACCCGCTTTACTGCATCTAATTTTTATAATTCCCCTGTCTTATACCCAAGAATGCCAAAAGTTAGAGAGGTTAAGTCATTTTTTCCAGGAGCCCAGTCAGCCAGCAATGAACTCAGGAGCGAGGCCCCAGTCTGACCCACTCCAGATGCCCTGCTCGACAGCTTCCCTCGGCTCCCTGAGCGGCCCTCGGGCACCTCGGCCTGACCCCTTACTGACTTGCATGTACGGATATATGTATAGATGTTGAAGTTGAAGCTGGATAGATTGATACTGACCCCCCTCCAAAAAAATTAAGTTTTCTCTGTAAAATTCAATAAGTAAGAGGTCACTTTTACAATAGAAACCCACCAGTGTTGTACACACAGGTGAGTGTGTTTACATATATTTGTTCATTTGCTTATATGTATGCATATATATACACACACACATGTATATAACTGTATATATATATAGTGGGTTAATTCATGCATTGTACTTTGTCAAATCAGTTTATTGACAATAAATATGTTGTGTGGTGTGTCTCAGTCAGCTCTAACTGAATAACCTGAGGTTGTATTCTTAGATAAAATGATTGCTGTCCATAGTTTGTGGTATCTTATAGGCCCAGAATTAGAGCAATTCAAAATAACTAAAAAAATAAAGAAAAGGGAAAGGGCTGCGTGGACTATAGGGAAGAAATATCAGTATCAGTCAGATGCATGCCAGTACTTGTCAAGTCAGGTGAGTTAAAGGAGGAAGGAAAGGAATACAAAATAGAATTCTGTAAGTTAAATGTTAGCTGTGGTGGTGCACGCCTGTAATCCCAGTACCTGGGAGGCTGAGACAGGAGGATCGCAGGTTCAAGGCTAGCCTCAGCAACTTAGCAGGACCCTATTTCAAAATAAAATAGGGCTGGGGATGTAGCTCAGAGGTAAAACGCCCCTTGGTACAATCCCCAGCACCACAAAAAAGGAAAAAGAAAGAAAGGAAGGGAGGGTGGGAGGGAGGGAGGGAGAGAGGAAGGAAGGAAGGAAGGAAGGAAGGAAGGAAGGAAGGAAGGAGAGAGAGAGAGAGAGAGAGAGAGAGAAGAAAGAGAGAGAGAGAGAGAGAGAGAGAGAGAGAGAGAAAGAAAGAAAGAAAGAAAGAAAGAAAGAAAGAAAGAAAGAAAGAAAGAAAGAAGAGAAAGAAAGAAAGAAGCCGGGCATGGTGGTGCACACCTATAATCCCAGTACTTGCGAGGCTGAGACAGGAGGATCACAGGTTCAAGGACAACCTCAGCAAGTAGTAAGACTCTCAGCAACCTAGCAAGAACCTGTTCCAAAAAATAAAAAATAAAATAGGGCTGGGGGTGTAGTTCAGAGGTAAAACACCCCTGGGTTCAATCCTCAGTACCACAAAAAGAGAGGGAAAGGGGAAAGGAAGGAAGAAAGAGAGGGAGGTAGGGAGGTAGGGAAGGAAGGAAGGAAGGAAGGAAGGAAGGAAGGAAGGGAGGGAGGGAGGGAGGGAGGGAGGGAGGGAAGGGTCAAGTATTTAAAACCATATAATAGGTCCCAAAGCCTGTGTTCTGGGATCTAAGCTGTGGTGGGAGGTGGGTTGAAGGTGATGGGTGAGGGGAGCTAGCGAGCTTGGGGGGCGGCGTTCTCACCTGCACCACCTGGTGGGCGTTGGTGTCGTTGAGCACCAGCTCGGTGAGGGCGGCACAGCAGGCTGGAAGGACAGAAAATGCACCTTCGTTACAGGTACGGGCCACATGACACTCTGTCTTCCCGGGGAATTCTACTCCAGAGGCATTCCTCTAGAAATGCTGACTCTCCTGGCGCAGCTCTGGCTTCTAACTCTCCCCTCCTGTAATCTGTGTGTGTGTGCATCCCACGACGGCCTTTTATTGAACACTTACTGGGTGCAAGAAGGCAGGGGCTGTCTGCCCAGTGTACTGTAGTCCCCAGTGCTCAACACGTGCCTGACCCTTAAAAAGTGCTCAATAAATCAATCTACAATGACTGATAAGCAGATGGATGCTTTAAATATATCACCCAGACCCATCCTTATAATCTAGATATATACTATGATTACCAGTTTGGTGATAAAACAGGTTCAAGACAGGTCAACAGACCAGGATGCACCCACTCTTCCAGAGAGTACTAGATATACCAGGAGCTTTGAGATCCCCCTGGACTAGACTTCCGGGGGAGCCCTCAAACAGGAAACCCCCAGCCAAGCCCTTGTACTGAGACACAGGCCTCTCTGAGTTAGCAGAAATGACAAACGGAATGTAAAATCTTCCTTGCCTGTTTTCATAGTTCCATAAAGAAGTGTCGCCCTTATCCAGAAGGAAATAGGAGGGAGCAAAGAAAGTCTGCCTTCTCGTCCCCATCGCCCCCTGGTGCCTCCTCGCTGCCATGTCTGCTCTTGGCTCCAGGATCTGCTGACCTCCTGCTGGTGCCTCTCTCCCTTCCCCTGGGCTGCCCCAGGGCTCCAGCTTAGCCAGCAGCATTCAAGACCGCTCTGCAGCCCAGCCTGTCCCCAAGCCGGGTGCCCCTATGCAGGGCACAGCCGGCCTGACTCTTCCAGGCAGCTCTGCCAAGAATGTGTCCACAGGCCGGGCGTGGTGGCGCACGCTTGTAATCCCAGTACTTTGGGAGGCAGAGACCGGAGGATCCGGGTTCACAGCCAGCCTCAGCGCTCTTTCTCTCTCTCCCTGTCTCTCTCTCTCTACCTTGTAAGGCCCTCCGCAACTTTGTGAGACCTGGTTTCAAAATAAAGCATAAAAAAATAGGGCCGGAGGTGTAGCGTGGAGGTAGAACACCCCTGGGTTCAATCCCCGGTACCACAAAAAAAAAAAAAGAATGTGTCCACGCATCCCTGCTCCTGCTTTTGTGTGACGACCCCGCATGGGGCAGCAGCATCCTCTGTCTGCTCTCTGGAGCTCTGCAGTGGAAGGAAGGCCTCCCTTGCACCTGGCCAGATGGTACACACAGTATCCATGCTCCCCAGAAGTAGGCACCCCAAGATCTAGAAACTTGTAGGGAAGCATGATTCTGGCCACCAATCCAACTGCACCCTTTAATCCAGCTTTCCCAGTAATAAATCCTCTCTTTCTTTATCTCTGATGTCTATATTTTCTTCTCAATGAGTTCAGAACACAGAAGGGAGAGGAAAGTTGTTTGATTCATTCATCATCTACACGTCCAACACCAGCACCAAGAAGTTTTCTGGCATCCACGTGAACTCACTGCGTTTGTAAACTTCTAACTTGTGTCTAATTAGCACTCTCATACTAATTTTATAACAGGAAATAGCAAGCAACCTAATAAATTATATACTATCATAGTAAAACATAGTAATATCACATAAATACCTGCTTGAAGTGAGAACGTATTTTCCTGTATCTCCCGAGGGCTTAAATCTTCTGACAAATGAAGTTGCTGGATTCTGCCTGCCGCGTTTGCGCTAGACAGGCTGCCGATGGAGGAACGGTCGGAAACAAAATTTCTGTCTCTGAAAAAGAAATGTGGGTGCATAGACCACGCTTCAGTTTTCCCTCCTGGTCAACCCTTTCTATGTCTTGTTTAAAAACCTTGTCTCCCCCAGGTCTTAGAGTTTTCTCCTGCGTTACCTTTATTCATTCACTTTTCAATCCACTTACAATTGATTTTTGTGCAGTGTGAGGCCAGACGCATTCCCTTCCTTCCTTCCTTCCTTCCTTCCTTCCTTCTCTTCCTTCCCTTTCTTCCTCAGCCTCCTCCTTTCTTCTTTCTTCCTCCTCCTCCTCCTCCTGCCTCCTCCTCCTCTGCCTCCTCCTTCCTCTTTCTCTCTCTCTCTCTCTCTTCCTCTCCCTCTCCCTCTTTCCCTCTCTCTCATTACTGAACTGACTCCACACTGTTTTTTCCACACTGTTCCACATGGCTACCTTTTTCTTGAACTTTCTATTCTGCTGCAGTCAACTCACTTAAATACATCTCAGCCATAACTGCTCTGAGTTTTCTTTTTCAATAAAATTCCAATCCTCCTTGATTTTAGTAAAGTTTTCTTCTGTCATATCTTTGAACTTTTTGTCTCTTTTTCTCTTATTCTTTACCTCAGGGATCTCGATCATCCACATGTTGAAACCCGATCTGCTGCCCATATTTTTGCATTTTTCAATTGCTTTCATCCCCTTGTCTTTTTCCTCTGCAATATTGTAACTTTTTAAAACTTACCCTCCATTTCACAACTTGTAGTTTTTTCCAACACTTTAATTAATCCATCGGTTCTGTGGGTTTTATCAGTCCTGGTTTTCTTTCCTAGCTCTGAAGTCCTCTCCCTTTTTTGAGGTCCTATTATCTGATCTTTAATCTAACTTCATAAATTCATGTTCTACTTGATGTCATTAATAAAGCAAAGCATTTGTTTCTCTGTTTACTTAGTGTACTGACTTGCACAACAGATTCTTTGTCTGTCTTTTGTCTGCTTTGTTCTCTTTTGTTTTATGTGGTTACTATATTTTTCACTTTTTTTACAACAGTTCTATCTAAATGTCTGTATGTCCACAAATAATGTGGATGGAGTCTCCTTTTTTTATTTTTTGGGTACCGGGGGTTGAACTCAGGGGCATTCTACCTCAGACCTATACCCCCAGTCTTTTTTTATTTTTTGTTTACAAACAAGATCTCACTAGGTTGCTGAGAGTCTTGCTAGGTTGCTGAGTACTGGGATTACAGGCATGCACCGCCACACCTGGCGGATGGAGTCTCTTTGACTTCCCTCCCATGCCATCTGGGTCCGCTCATGTCCTTCCCTCTTGGGCATGGGGAAGATGGGGGAGCTGGGGCAAGAGAGAGTCACACTTGGTGACCTTATCTGCCAACACAACTATGTTAAAACTAGGTTGTAGCCAGGCATGATGGAGCACACTTGTAATCCCAGTACTTGGAAGGCTGAGACAGGAGGATCGCTGGTTCACAACCAGCCTCAGGAACTTAGTGAGGCCCTCTGAGACTCTGTTTCAAGATAAAAAGTAAAATACAGCTGCGGGTGTAGCTCAGAGGTAGAATGCCCCTGGGTTCAATTCCCAGTAACACACACACAACAACTAGACTGTAGGGATTGGGTCCATCTGATCAAGAACACAGCTTTGAGTTTGAGTTGAGATTGCAGGTGAATGGGAATGAACACATTTCCTGATAATGATGCCTGTTCATAAGCAAGCCACCAGGCACCAGCAACCACATCCCCTTTATCAGCCCCAGGCAGCCCGGGGCAGGCACAAACTCTGGAAGGACATTATTTATCCAGCTGGGGTAGTAAATTCTCCCAGAGCACTGAGACACACTTAACACAGAGCAGGAGTTGACATATATTGTCTTCCCAAGGGAAGAATATTCTAATGCTGCACCATCAATGCAGGCTGGAAATGACTCTTGGGACATGAAGGAGCTCTTTTCTATCAAGGATACTTATGACTTGAACAAATGAGGAAAGCAGTACCTTGTATTAGACTCAATTCTATGTAAGAAAAAGGTAGGCTTTGTCTTTGAAGCATTGCTGAATGATTAAGGAATTTCACTTTGCCCTCCAAGAGGGCAACCCACAGCTGTTGTAATAGGTACAATCAGCCAATAATAAATAATAACCACAACCATCATCATCCTCCCCATCCTACAAACCCAAACCCCCCAAAAAAATCCCTTGGCAATTGTAATTATTTTGGCCAAATATAATTATTTATAACTTATACTTTAAAGTAATTGAGGTTTTATGTATTATTCATAAAAACAAGTAGACCATCAATAGTCTGTCCATTTTTTCCTGTTTTGGTAATGCAAGAAATCATGAACAAAGCTAGTGTTCCTATCTGCAGCCTGTTCCCATGCTTTGGAAAGTTCCTTTAGAGAAAATGAAGTCAGTAGTGACACAATGATCCACAATATCCCGAGAGGAGGAACATGTTCAAAGTCTTAATAATATTGATTTGATAATATCTAATTTTATAAAATGGATAATTCAGTCTGCTCTTACTGGGATGGGTTTTATGTATGCATTACAGATCACAAACATGATCCCTTTCAAGTAACACATTTATTTTTAACTTTGATGCAGCACCCCTAGGGCCGAATTATGCTTTATAATATTAGGTCACGGAATCTTCCCGGGGATGGTACCAGAAGATATTATTACTCAATACTTTAACATATTTAATTCCTAAAATATAGTAATTATACTGTAGCATACCTCAAGAGAATTTCAACTTGAATCTATTTTAGCAAACCATCCCTGCCCTGTGCTCATGGCTTAGATTGTCATTGGGATTTTCCATTCTTATTCATTTTGTAGTGCTGGGGATGGAACCGGGGGCCTTGTACACGCGTGGCAAGCGCTCTACCACAGAGTTCACCCCGGCTCTGGAAGTCTACTTTCAAAGGAGGGATAATAATGTCCACCTATAGTATCTATCCACCATACTCTTCCCTTGGGAAGACAATATATGTCAACTCCTGCTCCGTGTTAAGTGTGCCTGGGAGAATTTATTACACCCAGCTGCCACGAAGATTAGAGAGAAAAATGCCAGGCATGGTGGCACACACCTGTAAACCCAGTACTTGGGAAGCTGACACAGGAGGATTGCAGGTTCAAGGCCAACCTCAGCAACTTAATGAGACCCTGTTTCAAAATAAAAAATAAAATAAGGCTGGGGGTATAGCTCAAAGGTAAAATGTCCCTGGGTTCAATCCCTAATGCCAAAAAAAAAAAAAAAGATTAGAGAGAAAAGTAAAATATCTGAACCAGGGTCAGTAATATGACAACAATTTGATGAATGAGATATTCTCTTATTAAATTATACATGAATTCCTTTAATACAGGCTTTGCTTTCTGTAAAGATGATACAGATACATACATAAGCATTTTAGTAAAACGTTAGTAATGATTGTACTTGGCTGACCTCACAAAGTGCGCACATACACTGATTCAAGGAAAAGGTAGCAAGACAAATGTTTGCCTTAATTATTAGATTTCCATTCAGCCTCTGTCTGCAGACTGGTGGACTTCTAATTCTTGGTTCCATACTTGAGGCCACTAATGCAAAGATATAGATATAGATGATATAGATATAGATATAGATATTTAGGTGGGTATGGTGGTGCACACCTGCAATCCCAGAACTTGGAAGTCTGAAAGAGGAGAATTGCAGATTCAAGACCAGCCTCAGCAACTTAGCAAGACTCTCAGCATCCTAGAGTGACCCCGTTTCAAAAATAAATAAATAAATAAAAAGTTCTGGGGGGATAGCTTGGAAATATAACACCTCTGGGTTCAATCCCCCATACCAAACACACACACACACACACACACACACACACCTCAAATATATGTATGTATGTATGCATGTATATGTATGTATGCATGCATGCATATGTATGTGTGTATGTATATGTATTAGTATATATATGTATGTATGTGTGCATGTATGCATATATATGTATGTATGTATATGTGTGTATATGTGTGTAAATGTATGTATGTGTGTATGTATGTATATGTATTCGTATGTATATGTATGTATGCATGCATGCATATGTGTGTGTATGTGTGTATATGTACATGTAAATATGTATGTGTGTATGTGTATGTATTATGTATGTATCAGGGTTCCCAAGGAACTTAAAAGGTGAGTGCCCCTGGCAGAAATTTAGAGCATGCTGGTGACAAGTGGAAATGGCCCTGGAAGACACAAATGTCCAAAGACACCCAGACAGAGCGGAAGGGAGTGAGGAGCACACGTGCACAGTGCCATCTTGTCACAGAGTCCCTGCCGCAGAGCCCTCGCTCACCCTCGCAGGATGTGCAGGAGCTGCTTGATGCCTCCCCAGATGCGAATCTCCACGCTGGTCTCGGGGTCCTCGCAGACCTGGACCAGAATCCACACGACACTCCAGAGCAGCTTGAGGTGGTCGGAGTGCAGCAGACTGAGCAGCACGGGGACGCCCTCGTACAGCTTCACCTGCTCCTTTACCTGGGGCTCTGCACAGAGGAGGCGCAGGAGCTCGGCCGTGAGCCTGCGAGAGGAGGGAGGGCAGCAGGGAGAAGCGCAGCATCATGGCCTCATGACGTCACAGTCAGACAAAAGATGCCATCGCCGCGCAGAATGTGACCGGAACATTCTCCAAGTCATGGCTCAACACCCCTTCTAGCCAGATCAAAGCCAAATACTTCCACTTTTGCTGGCTATACAAAATAGGTCATGACTACTTGATTATACCAAGACAGCCATAGACAACATACAAAAACGAATAGAGGCAGGCATGGTGGCACATGCGTGTAATCCTCGTACTTAGGAGGCTGAGACAGGAGGATCGTAGGTTCGAAGCCAGCCTCAGCATCTTAGTGAAACCCTGTTTCCAAAATAAAAAATAAAATCGGTCTGGGGGTGTAGCTCAGAGGTAGAATGCCCCTCTGTTCAATCCCCAGCACCAAGAAAAAAAATGAACTGGCACACCTGTATTGCAATAAATCTTTATTTACAGAAATGAGCAGCGGGCTTAAAATAACCCAGTCTTCTCAGTTATCATACCTTCAATGGTCTAGTTAAAAAACCTCTGGCCAGTAAGTAGTACTGAGTCCAAACATGGCCTGTATTGTGTTGAAGGTAAAAGAATTATAGAAAGCCTTGTTCTAGTCTTCAGAAACTTTCTATGTGGTTGTAAAATAAGACATTCCAAGAAAATGCCCAAAACTCTATAATGCAGGGAAATAGGTACAAAGTCCTCAGCAATTATCTATAGAATAAAATAAAAATGATGGTAAAGATATAAGGTTCGGGCTGGGCATGGTGGTGCATGCCTATAATCCCAGTACTTGAAAAGCTGAGACAGGAGGATCTCAGGTTTGCAGCCAGCCTCAGCAACTTACAGTGAGACCCTCCGCAACTTTGTGAGACCCCGTTTCAAAATAAAAAATAAAAATAAAAAAATAGGGCTGAGCATGTAGCTCAGAGGTAGAATGCCCCTGGGACCAATCCTCAGTACTACAAAAATAAATAAATAAAATAAATAAATAGCCAGCCTCAGCAACTTACAAGGCTCTCAGCACTTAGTGAGACCCTGTTTGCAAATAAAAAATAAAATAAAATAAAATAGGACTGGGGTTGTAGCTCGGAGGCAGAATGCCCCTGGGTTCAATCCTTAGTACCACCACCAATATATATATTGATATATATATTGATAAATCTATAGATGGTAAATATATATACCAATAAACCTATAGATGGTGATAGATGTTTCATGGAATTCTCCTTAGTCCTCCAGTCTGTCTACGCACTGTAGTTGGATGGTGTCACTCACTCCCACGGTTACAGACACACCCCCGTGCCCGATGTCATGACCCAGGTCAGGCCTTGCTCATAACTTCCAGAAGTTTTAGCCACGTAGATGTTCCATGAGTACCCACCACTCCATGTCTAAACTCAGAGTCATTATTCTCCTCCCCAAATCTGTTCTTCTTCTTATATCCCCAATCTGGACTCATAGCACCACAGTCTTTTCAGTTTCCCAAGTCCGAAGATTGGGAGTCACCGGAGACATTTCCACACCCTGTCACTGCTAATCAAGAGCCTCTCATGTCCCTTATTTCCTGGGCTGCTGCAGGAATCCATTCTCCTAAAAGTCAGGCCACTAGCTCCTCCCATCCTTGGAATCCTTGATAATGCTCAAGAGATAAGCAATCCCTCTTCTCCTTCTCACACTGCTTTATAATTCCTTTCCCCTGAATCAACTTTCCATGGCTCCTCTCCCCCACCCAGGTTTTCTGTTATGACATTAAGAACACATGTTCTTTGGTAAATAGTATTCTTTAGGTTCTCAAGTTTTCTACACCAAATATTCTCTCTTCATTCTAATATACTCCACACCCCGTCTCGCCTCCACATACAAACCATCAAGGTCATCTTTCAAAAAAAATGTTTAAAATATTTCTGGGAGTCCCCGTAATGTTCACACTAAAATCCGCATCTTTGTTTAACACACAAAGCCCACCAGAGCCGGGCATGGTGGCACACACTTATAATCCCAGTACTTGGGAGGCTGAGACCAGAGGATCTCAGGTTTGCAGCCAGCCTGAGCTACTTAGTGAGGCCCTCTGCACGGTAGTGAGACCCTGTTTCAAAATAAAGAATAAAAAATAGGGCTGGGGGTGTAGCTCAGAGGTAGAATGCCCCTGGGTTCCATCCCCAGTACCACAAAGTAAAGTAAAATAAAATAAAATAAAATAAAATAAAATAAAAAAATAAAATACAAACAAAGCCCACCATGACGTAGATAAATATGTCTTATTGCCTTATCTATGAAATATGGAAAATGATAGGGTTATTGTACAGATCATATGAGTTGGCACACAAAGTGCTTCACATGCCCTGGCCTATAGAAGGCACTGATCAAAAGCTGGCTACATTTTTGACTTATCATGAACCAACTTTTCCAGTTTCCTGGTATTTTCCCTTCTTTGCTGGAGCTAGGACCCACCAGGCACATGCATCTCATGCACCCAATTTCATACCTCTCTCTTGGAGCACGCTCTCAGTTCACTTGCTCTCTCCCTCTGCCTACACATCACCTCTTTTCTCTAGAAAACCTGTCATGGCCCCTCTGTCCCATCAGGAGGTCTCTGCTCTATGACCCCAGAGTACCCTGCATATCTACCTACCACACCACATATACAGCACTGTCATGAGTCCCTGATTAGTCTGTCTGTCCCCTACACTGTACACTCGTAGCTTACTCTTCTTTGGTTTTCCAATACCAGGTACAGAGTCAGGCACCTTCTTTTGTTGGGTGAATAAGTTCAGGTACCCATGCTGCAAGTATATAGACTTGTGTTTATATTTAATGCTCTTGTAAAAAAAAATGTTAAGTGAGCTTTGAAGAAGAATAAAAAAAATTTACTATGAGTTGAGTGTCAGGGCTTTATTACTTAGAATTTCTGTTATGTGTCTTGGCTCTTTAGAAAATTAGGCCTTACCAGATAGCCTCAGCTGCTTAGTGAGGCCCTCTGCAACTTAGTGAGACCCTGTTTCAAAATAAAGAATAAAAAATAGGGCTGGGGGTGTAGCTCGGAGGTAGAATGCTCCTGGGTTCAATCTCCAGTACCACACAAAAAAAAAAAAGAAAAGAAAATTAGACCTTACTCAACTAAATATCAAACAACGTATTTTGCAACTCTATTTTAAACAACCTTATAGCTAGCTAGATATGGTGGTCCTTTAGAACAAAATGCAGCTCAGGTGAAAATGAATCCATTTTACTCAAGATTCTGTCCTGAGTTATCATAGTGAACACAAACAAGTCAGTTGATATCTGTCTTTTGCTTGCCTTAAGAAAAGTGGATTTTAGCAAACTAATCATTTATTCTACATGTAATGTGAAATTACTGAAAACAGAGCCACATTAGAGTTTCTTTCCTTTAAAAAAAAAAAGTAAGTAAAAGCCAGGCATGGTGGGGTACACTTGTAATCTCAGTACTTGGGAGGCTGAGACAGGAGGGTTGCAGTTCAAGGATGGCCTCAGCAACTTAGTGAGACCCTGTTTCAAAATAAAAAGGACTGGGGGTGTAGCTCGAAGGTAGAATGCCCTGGATTCAATCCCCAGTACAAAAAAAAAACCAGGATGTAAGTAAATGCAATAAACAAAAGTATTAAAGATATAATCGTAAGCCCATATATGTAATTGGATCTATGCCCAGATCTAGAAGTACTGCAGGATTAAAGATAAATCAATATACCTCGTTGCACTAGTTTCTTTATATAAGCTTAAACAGAAAACAACTACCAAGTTGGCTCACGATATTCAGTTAGCAATGAAAACAACATGACATAATAAAAATGATAATAAACATTTGCATCAAATATAAAATACTATCTTTTCCAACTATGAGTACCCCTACCTTTTGGAAAGCAAGTCATATTCATGTAAAATCATCAACAGGTTTTCTACAATGTTGAGTTCACTTATCTTCTCCCTACATTCTGGGCTAAAAATATAAGAATATTAGTAACTAATAAAAACATATTTCACTACATCTACTTACTTAGTTCCTAGCTCTCATATTATCTCAGGAAGAGAGACCAAAAAAAAAAAAAAACTAGGAATCATATGTTGTCCACAAAAAAAGCAATGAGCTACTTACTGGCATAAAAGTATATTTAAAGCTCTTAAAGCTCTTTTATTTAAAATAATAATATCTATAAAGAGGGCAGATTTTCTAAAAAAAAGAAATTAAGGTCAAAAATGTTTGACAGTGTTCTGTATATTAAAATGAATACGCAGGTACAAACGAAGAAAGAAGGTCAGGGAGATTCAACTGGCGAAGAAATATGGTAATTTTGAAAGTAGAAGTAACTGAGGATTGGATGAAAAGATGTGGAATTATCTTGGGTCAGGAAGAAAAGGAACATTTGAAAGAGCGATTGGCCTTTCCGACTTCAATTTTAAAATGATGCCTTCCACCCGGCGTCCTCTTCAACACACAAATGTCGGTTCATGCTTATTTTTCGCAAATTTTAACTAGACAGGTGACGAAGCAACTGATCTATTTTGCATCGCTCCCGCCTAAATATTAAAATATCCTTACCTTTCTGCCAAGCTCGCCAGGGCCAGAAGGGCGCCCAGCAGGACATTGGTGTCCCGAGCACTGAGTAGATTCACTAACGTCTGAAAAACGAAAAAAAAATGAAGTTTAATTATATATGTACTTCAAGCTACTTGAATAACATGAGGCTTCCTTCCAAAGAACAGAGGCGTAGCCTTTTGTCATGGTAGTGGCTGGGTTTTGTGCTCAGTTTTTTAAAATGTGTGCACACAAAGCCGGACCTGGTGGCGCACGCTTATAATCCCAGTACTTGGGAGACTGAGACAGGAGGATCCGGGTTTGCGGCCAGCCTCAGCTACTTAGCGAGGCCCTCTGCAACTCAGTGAGACCCTGTTTCAAAATAAAGAATTAAAAATAGGACTGGGGGTGTAGCTCGGAGGTAGAATGTCCCTGGGTTCAATCCCCAGTACCACACAAAACTAAACAAAAAAATGTGTGCTCATACATAATTATTTTTTTTCCTTTTTGGTGTGTTACTGAGGATTGAACCCAGTGGCATTCTCCCTCCGAGCCACAACCCCAGCCCTTTTTTTAAGTTTTTTTTGTTGTTGTTGTTGTTATTTTGTTTTTGAAGCAAGGTCTTGCTAAGTTGCTAAGTCTCACTAAGTTGCTGAGGCTGATCTCAAACCTGCTATCCACCTGTTTCAGCCTACCAAGTACAAGCGTGCACCACCACACCCGGCTGCACATAATATAATTCAGCACAAACTGCATATATATAATTTTATAGCTGCCATTTGTTTTTAATGTTATCCACTAAAATTTTCCCATGGCATTAAATATATCTTTCTAAACATCATTTTATAGATAGAATCAAATTATTTGTTAAAAATGTTACTCTACCAAATAGGTTCTTTGGGATTTTTTTTTAATTTCTTGTTTTTGTAATCAATGTAGAGACTTAACTTTAAAAGAAGTTTTGCCACACATTCATATATCCATTTTTTTGTTTTGTTTCATTTTGGTTTGGGGGGTACTGGGGATTGAACCCAGGGGCATTCTACCTCTGAGCCACACCCCAGCCCTATTTTATTTTTTTATTTTGAAACAGAGTCCTGCTAAGTTGCTGAGGGCCTTGCTAATTTGCTGAGGCTGGCCGCGAACCTGTGATTCTCCTGTCTCAGCCTGCCACGTACTGGGATTACAAGTGTGTGCCACCACGCTGGACTCCAGATATCCAGTTCTTTACCGGGGGCAGGTGTCCATCTCCTCTTTGCTTCCTTGCCCAGGACAGGAAGCGCAAAGTTCCTCGTCACATGTCCAGCTGCCTCTCACTCTTCCCTCTATTTTCAGGTGCCCAGGCATTTTCCTGGGCACGTCTGACCCCTCCCTTGGGAGCAGTGACAGATGAAGAGCATACATTATAATACTGGTGTTGCGAGGTAGCATCCCAATGGAGACCAGTCAGACCGCCAAAGGTGTTAAATGAGAGTCTTTATTACTGGCCACTAAGGCTACACGGGCATGAGAGCCAAGTGCCGTCCTTGACTGCCCTCCAGTATTTTCTTATATAGGGTGAGATACAACACAAGCTCAGGGTGAAGCTGAGGTTCCCATGGCAGGCTCCCCTAGCAGGGGGTGGGAAACCCCTCTGGGCCCCATAGAATTCAAGTACGCCAAGCAAGCCAAGAATAACAAAAGTCCAGAAGCAAGAATAGGCCATTAGCATTTACAATAACACAATTAGTTTCTATAGTACATTTTGTTAGTTCCAACAGATCATTAATTATGTGCCCATATCCCAGTTTGATTTTTAGAAAGAACTGCCCTGTTCTATAGCCAAAGCGGGGCTGCCCTTAGTAACAATCATGGAATCGCTTCAGCTACGGACTCTAACTGTAAATTACTTCAGCTACCCGCTAACTATGCCTTATTACACTGGTAGCAACCGGTCAGGAGAACGCCTTCTGAGTCAGGCATTGTTCCAGGCACTTTGCGAAGGATGGGACTGTGTTTCAACAGAATGTTGACATTTTCCTTCTGTTCCCCAACTAAGCCAGGTGTACCGACACCAGTGAGTGTTCCACTTCCTCGCAGATTTCTACTTGATGTTGAAAGGGCATCACGGATGCGTTAGCTGGAAGTCTTGTGTATCTTGTCAGCAGCCTTCCCTGAATGCATATTGATGCAACTTCTCTTGCCTTCTCTCTACAATCTCAGAAATAAAAGCCCCCCCAAAAAAAAAGTTCACTCCCAAATATACACCAGGTCAGAGCTGCATTCTGTGCTGGAGAAACTTTTTGGTTTACATTATGTGGGTCCTTCCTTGCTCTATAATTTTCCCAGTACTTGGGAGGCTGAGACAAGAGGCTCCGGGTTCGCGGCCAGCCTCAGCTACTTTAGTGAGGCGCTCTGCAACTTAGTGAGACCCTGTTTCAAAATAAAGAATGAAAAATGGGGCTGGGAGTGCAGCTCAAAGGTAGAATGCCCCTGGGTTTAATACACAGTGCCAAAAAATAAATGAAAATAAAAATGAGAAAATGAAGTTTTCGCTACTTGTATTTCTCTGATCCCTTCCTCTTTCTCTTCTCTCAATTTTCCTTTTCTCTTTGTCTCCTCGGGCACATGCACAGCCACCACACGGAGCCACTCGGAGCTGAAACATCACCTCCTCTAAGACCACTCACCTTGTGGGCGCCGCTTGTGGTGACCCATTCTCTTTGGTCTTTGACAGCAGCAAGCTTTTGAAAAATATCTAGAAAGAGAAGAAATAACTCAGAGATCCGGAGCTTGAAGGAGGCAGTGCTCATAGATCACTGGTCTGCAATACCGATGGGCAAGCAGAGACAGGACAAATGGGGACGCAGGTACATGGTGGGAAGGATGGAGAGAGGAGGAGAGGCGGGTTCCTTTTTAACCCCAAGAATTACCCCTCAAACTCAACGAGTATTTATTTTGTAATAATGTGAGGAATAAAGACAACCTTTTCTATCGAAGTAGCACATTACATTTTGTAATGTCCTTTCCATTTTGTAACTGTAAGCTTAGGCATTCATTCTGTAATAGTACATATGTCTGTATGCTCCACTCCCTGAATCTTCCTGAGTGTCAGCCATCTTAGCTCATATGACCCTTGGTTGGCCTGAGTCTTCCAGAATGTCAGCCATCTTAGCTCATATGACCTTTGGTTGACCTGAGTCTTCCAGAATGTCAGCCATCTTAGCTCATATGACCCTTGGTTGGCCTGAGTCTTCCAGAATGTCAGCCATCTTAGCTCATATGACCTTTGGTTGACCTGAGTCTTCCAGAATGTCAGCCATCTTAGCTCATATGACCTTTGGTTGACCTGAGTCTTCCAGAATGTCAGCCATCTTAGCTCATATGACCCTTGGTTGGCCTGAATCTACCATCTTAGCTCATATGACCTTTAGTTGACCAGGAATCTTCCAGAATGTTAAACTTTGTTTTAAACTTACTGTCTGTCTTAGAAAGTAGCCAATCACGCAGAGTTGGTAACCCAAGCCCTCACCAATCAGAGCAAGAGGCAGGATCATATCAGGGATAAAAGCCAAGTAGACTGTGCACTCGGTGTGCCTGCTGACCAGACTTTTTGTCAGTTGCACACCTTCTGCACAGAAGTAAATTGCCTTGCCAAGTTAGGTTCGATTACATGAGTTTTTATTTGTGGCATCCCTAGAATCCCTTTCTAATAATAATGAAATATGAAAGCACCCCAAAGGCAAACCTCTCCTTCCACTTTGGGTTGATCAAGTTCCTTAACACCATTACAACTTCAAAGCAAGGCCTGTTCTTCAACGATCCTACTTAATCAAGATTTCAACTAATGAAGAGCAGAGGGGAGGCCAGTAAATGGGGCAAACCGGGCAAGGTTCTTCAGCAGAGGGAAACAATTGTCCTCCAAGAAACTTCCTGGCACTTGAGGCTTACTACAGACTCGTCTCCCCCCACACCAGAACCAGGGGAACCAGCCTGCTCACACCAAGAAAATAGGCCAGCACCTTTCAACTGCAGGAAGGCTGTGGAGCCCCAAACCTGGAGGGGAGGGGAAGGGAGCAGGGAAGAGAAGACTGAGTGACTAGGGACCTCACAGAGACCAATGTTATTGCAATATTGTCTTCTTTTCTTTTTTTTGCGGTACCGGGGATTGAACCCAGGGGCGTTCTACCTCCGCGCTACACCCCCGGCCCTATTTTTTTTTATACTTTATTTTGAAACCGGGTCTCACGAAGTTGCGAGGCCTCACTAGGTAGAGAGAAAGAGAGAAAGAGAGAGAGAGAGAGAGAGAGAGAGACAG
>PVJS01042260.1:0-17595 GCA_004027185.1 Glis glis | reverse complement strand
AAGTTTTTTTTTTTTTTTTTGCGGTACTGGGGAATGAACCCAGGAGCATTCAACCTCCAAGCTACACCCCCAGCCCTATTTTTTATTCTTTATTTTGAAACAGAGTCTCACTAAGTTGCTGAGGGCTTCACTAAGTAGCTAAGGCTGGCCGCAAACCTGCGATCCTCCTGTCTCAGCCTCCCAAGTATTGGGATTACAAGTGTGTGCCACCACGCCTGGCTGGGGAGTGGTCAAGTTATATGGAAGCAGACAGGAATGTCACATCAGTGTGGACAGTGAGCTGTGTCGCAAGCAGCAAGCTCTGCTTCTCAGCAGTCCGGTGTTTCTCTCTCCTGCACAGGCTTCTTGGCTTCTGCCTTGGGAGGGCTGAGGGTCATGGACAGGAGAGAGGGCCCTGGTGTTCCTTGGGGGTGGGGTAGACAGGGAGGTTTGGGTGGGATGGGTGGGCTCTGCCTTCTCAGCAGACAGGTCCAGACATTTGCAGTCTGAACTCCTTCCTGAGAGGAAGGAGAAGAGGAGGGGGGTCCTTGTTTGAAGGTCTGGCACCATGGGAGCCAGGGCAGGTGGTACAGTCTCAGCTCAAGAGACAGAATGCCTGGGTCTAGGCCTAACTTGTCACTCTGCATTGGGTGATCTTGGGCAAGTCCCAGCCCTAATCTGTATGTAGACCTCGAACCTCAGTTGCTTCCTATGCCCAGTGGGAATCCTCATCCCTGCTCTGTCCTCCTAGTCATTGTGAAGGTGTTTTATGAAAGGCTCAGATGTGCAAGGGGCTGGCTTTGCCAATGATCCATTTCAGGGAGAACAGTGCTGGAGGGACCCAGGCTGTAGTCTCACAGCTGTGTCTGGGGCTGAGTAGCTCTCCAGGAGTTTGGCTCTCTTCCTCTGACCTCATCTTGCCCCAAATCTGTCCCCTGTGTTTGTCCCCAGATCTACAAAAGCTCCCGGCCCCTGCGTGTGGGATACTATGAGACGGACAACTACACCATGCCCAGCCCGGCCATGAAGCGGGCCGTGCTGGAGACCAAGCGGAGCCTCGAGGCCGCTGGCCACACGGTATGGCTGCAGGAGCCCAAAGTCCTGGCATTTCCCCTCCAGAGGAGCTTCCTGGTCCCCATGGCCACTCCCTCCCAGACCCCCGGCTCCTGGATTGTTTCGTCTCTGGGGATAAAAACTGTCCCTGTGGAGCCGGTATCCAGGGGGCTGACCGGGTGGATATAGAACTCAGCCCGTGCTGGGCAGTGTGGGAGCACTGTGTCTTGGGGGCCTTGTCACCATGGACAAGGCATAGCTGTCCAGAGGCTCTTGGGGCCCTGAGGTGGTGGGCCAGGGGGTTTTGGTCTGCTCATCTGAGACAATATTATGTGTGGCTCCAGACTTCTCTTGTGAGGGACATTTTACAGGGAGTTTTCATGAGCCAATAAGGCTGTCTTTGTGACTTTTGAGAGCGACCGTGTGGGCAGGTGCATCCGGCCCATCCTCAGGGCCACCGGGGCAGCATGTGGGTCATGGGAACCAAGGGTCGTAGAGTCTAGGGCCTTACACCCCTTGATCCCTGCAGCTGGTTCCCTTCTTGCCAAACAACATATCCCATGCTCTGGAGACCCTGTCAGCAAGCGCGCTGTTCAGTGATGGTGGCCAGAGGTTCCTCCAGAACTTGTGAGTGTGATGGGGCTTCAGGGTCTTTGGTGGGATTAGAAAAGTGCACAGCCAGCCAGGCATGATGGTGTGCACCTGTAATCCAGTACTTGGGTGACTGAATCAGGAGGATCACAGGTGGGAGGCCAGCCTCAACAATTTAGTGAGACCCTCAGCAACTTAGCAAGACCCTGTTTCAAAATAAAAAATAAAGCCGGGTGTGGTGGCACACGCTTGTAATCCCAGTACTTGGGAGGATGAGACCGGAGGATCCGGGTTCGCGGCCAGCCTCAGCTACTTAGTGAGGCCTCCGCAACTTCGTGAGACCCAGTTTCAAAATAAAGGATAAAAAATAGGGCCGGGGGTGTAGCTCGGAGGTAGGAAGCCCCTGGGTTCCATCCCTGGTACCACACACACACACAAAAAATAAAATAAAATAGAGCCGGGCGTGGTGGCGCACGCTTGTAATCCCAGTACTTTGGGAGGCAGAGACTGGAGGATCCGGGTTCGCGGCCAGCCTCAGCTCTCTCTCTTTCTTTCTCCATCTCTCTCTCTCTCTCTCTCTATTTAGTGAGGCCCTCCGTAACTTCGTGAGACCCAGTTTCAAAATAAAGTATAAAAAAATAGGGCCGGGGGTGTAGCTCGGAGGTAGAACGCCCCTGGGTTCAATCCCCGGTACCGCAAAAAAAAAAAAAAATAGAGCTGGGGGTATAATTCAGAGGTAGAATGTCCCTGGGTTCAAACTCCAGTACCATATATACACGCACACACAAAAAAAGAGAGAGTGAGTGAGTGAGAAAAGGAAAGAAAGAGAAAGAAAGGTAGGTAGATAGATATGTAGCCCAAAGAGAACAGCTGGCCCTGTGACCCCCAGAACCAGTCTCAGCCACACACAAAGAAGGTCTGTGCCTTTTGGACAGGGACCTCGCTGTCCCTCCCATGTGCATGCCTGGGAACCTGGACATACCTTGCCAGGAAGACTTTGAAAGGTGCCAGCCTCTCCAGGCTTTCCAGGGGAGGCTAGATTGCGCCTCTGTAGCCTACCCCTGAGCAGAGCTCATCATGGGGTAGGAGGTGGGTACAGAGTTGCCTGTCTGGGAAAGATTAGAAGCCAGGGCAGGATTAAGGCAGGAGGGCAGGGATGTGTGGGAAGGAGGCAGATGAAGGCCTTGGAGCGCAGTGGTTCCTGGAGTCTGGTGAAGAGGGAGGTGGATAGGGCCCTTCGTAGAGTAGAGAACGGGGTTGCAGCCAGTGGGGGGTAAGCCAGGAGGGGTGCCGGGATGGGAGTGCCTAGACTGGGCCTTTTGTCTCCCAGAAAAGGTGATTTCGTGGACCCCTGCCTGGGGGACCTGGTCTTAATTCTGAAGATTCCCAACTGGCTTAAAGGAGTGCTGGTCTTCCTGCTGAAGCCTCTGGTGAGGGCACACAGGATGAGGGGCTGGGGGGCTCTGGGGCACCCTTATCCTGTGACACCCTACATCTTCCGGGGCTTCCTGGCCTCTCTGGGCAGGCATGGGCCCCTCTTCTCTCCACCCTGCCCGATTGCTCCCCTCCCCATGCCTGTGGACTTCAGCCAACCTGGGCCTGGGGGAGGCGTGGTGGCCAGCCCGTGGCTGAGTCACTGATGTGTCGGTTCCCTTGCAGCTCCCGCGGATGGCAGTCTTTCTCAGCAGCTTGAGGCCTAGGTGAGATTATTTCCCATGCCAGGCACCTGCCCCTGCCTTTCCCCACCCACAGGAAAAGCCCCGGGAAGTGGCTCCTGAGGTGGAAGTGGCCAGCCAGGGGGCAAGCTGTGGGACCGCCAGGTCTGGCGGGAGAGAGAGGGCCTGAGGAGGTAACAGCATGGAGAGGTGATGGAGAAGGTTGGCCCGGCTGGGGCATAGGGAAGAGGATCAGGAAGGAATCAGCCCGGGCTGGGTGGTGTGTGGGGTGTTGCGCATGGGATCCAGATGAAACACTTTTTGAGGTCTGATCTAAGTGCATGGGGTCCTACCTGTCCCTCAGTGGCCTGCGGTGGAAAAGCCAGGCACAAAATACCCCATCCCAGCCCTGACATCCTATGGACGCCTTTCACATCTCTAGGCATGCAGGACTGGGGGCAGCAAGGAACCAGGCCTGGGCTAGTGCTGCCTCTGCTGTGGAGTCACTAAGCTGTCCAGCCTAAGTCCCTCAGGGGCCTGGTTTTCTCATCTGGTCAGTAGGGCTTTGAACTTCCGTCCTCTCAGAGCTCCCCTCAGGTGGAGAGGTCAGGGAGGAGCGAGAGCTACACGTGCTGGCTAGGGACGGTGTCTGCCGCCGCCAGTCCCATGGCTGTGGCCATGATGGCTGCTGACTTCACCCCCTCTTCCCAGGTCTGCTGGAAAACTCTGGGAACTGCAGCATGAGATTGAGGTGAGGCCTGAGCCCCTCTCCTTGGCTGGTGATGTTCAGGGCACCTGCCAGCAGGGCCTCTGGCCTCTGGTCTCCTGGGGTAGCCTGTCATTCCCCCTTCCCCTCTCTGGACCTACTCTCTGATGCTCATTTGCCCAGTCCCTGTGCTTGGGGGCTGAGCCAGCATGGGGATTCTGTCCCTGGTGCCTCTTTGCCCCTCTGGGGCTGCCCGTGGCCATGCAGAGCATGGCTCCACCTTGGCAGGAAGAGTTGAGTGTACAGTTCAGGCAGGAGGTGGAATGACGGTGCCCCTGGGAAGCAGCGTTGCCTGCCTGCCCTGGGGACCTCCTCCATCCCATCACCACTCAGCTCAGATCCAGTGGCAGGTGCTGGGGCCCCGAGCAGCCCTGCCGCCATCCCTGCATGGAGAATCCTGGCTGGGCTGGGTCTGAGCGGCTCCCTGGTATGCTGGTGTCCCCCTAGGAATACCGCAATTCCGTGATTGCTCAGTGGAGAGCGCTGGAGCTGGACGTGCTGCTGACCCCCATGCTGGGCCCTGCTCTGAACTTGAACGCCTCAGGCAGGGCCACAGGTGAGGCCTGCTGCCCTGCCCCCTCACACCCCCAGCCTTCTCTTCTGTGAGTTCAGCCCGGTGTCCTGTGGAGCTACTAGGAAGTAGAGCCACCCCATCCTTGGGGGGCTCACAGTCTGACTGGCTGGAGAGATGGGAGTCATGGGGGGTGCTCTAGGAGGGAATGAGCTCCCTGTCATAAGCACTATTCAAGTTGGGGATCTTGAGTTACAGAGTCTAGTTTTGGGAGGTGGTATTTAGATCTAGGTAGGATTTGGATAAACCCGGAAAACAGGACCGAGATTCCAGGTGGGGGAAACTGCATGGGCAAAAAGCACAGGGCAAGCCTGGGTGAGCCTGCGGGGTTCCTGGGCTTTGTCATTCAAACCTCAGCCCCTGGAGAGAGCCTTTCCCTGGCTATGGAAGCAGGGTGCCTGTTCTCAGGCAGGGTGACCGAGGCCCAGAGAGGACGGGCCTGCTGCAGCCACCATGATGTGTTCCAGGTGCCCTCAGTTACACCATGCTCTACAACTGCCTGGACTTCCCTGCGGGGGTGGTGCCTGTCACCATGGTGACGGCGGAGGATGAGGCCCAGCTGGAACATTACAGGGGCTACTTTGGGGATATCTGGGACAAGGTGCTGCGAAAGGTGAGGCTTGCCCACACCCCAGCTTGCTGTCCCACCCCATGCCTGAGCTGGCCCTGCTTGCTGCCCCTCCTCTCCAGCGGGGGCGGCTTGCTGCCTGGTTGTGGGGTGGGATCCTGCCTCACTCCCCCACCCTGATACCTGTGTTCCCCGCAGGCCCTGAAGAATAGCGTGGGGCTGCCTGTGGCTGTGCAGTGCGTGGCTCTGCCCTGGCAGGAAGAGTTGTGTCTGCGGTTCATGCGGGAGGTGGAGCAGCTGATGACCCCTGAGAAGCGGCGGTCCTGAGGTCTGCCTGCCCGCCGGCTCCAGAGGACCCGAGACCTCTGTGCTCTGACGCCCAGTCTAGTCGGGGCACGCCGTCACCCTGCGAGAAACTGTTCATCATGGGGCAGGGGCTCCCATGTCTTCTCCCGTGTCCCCCTGCAGAAGCGCAGACCCCTCGAGTCTGAACCTTACTCCCCTCTCTGGTCTCTTCTCCACCCTGACCTCCCACCTCATGTGTTAGCCAGCCGATATAACATGGGCCAAGGTCCACCAACAGTCAAAACTAGTTTCTCCTCTGTGCACTTTCTGGGTGTCACTATTAGGGTGCTGGGGCTGGAGCGTATGAGAGCAGGGCTGGCTTGACTGTGCAGAGCCAGGCTGCAGCTTTGTCACTTTTCTGCTCCGAAACCTCCGCTGGTGCCCATCACCATGGGATGGACGTAGGTTCGTGTCCCGAGGCTGGCTGCAAACCTGCGATCCTCCTGTCTCAGCCTCCCAAATGCTGGGATTACGGTGTGTGCCTCCACGTCCGGCCCTAACACCATCTTCTTAGAAACCTTTGTGCAGAGGTGCTCTTGAGGAAGCAGCAGCTGCATCCCACATGATGCCTGGGGTGGCCTGGCTGTCTCCCTCCCTGGGGGATGCTCCTCCTGCTGTTCTGGCAGAATGCCTCCGCAAAGAGCAAGATCCCAAGACAGAAACTTGGTGGTGATGGTGGGGGGTGCTATAGCAAATGGAGGTCGAGCATCTCAGGTGGGAGATGAGCAGACGTCATCTCTGAGGCCCGCAGCCCCAGGGAGCCATGGCCCTCAATCCCACAGGCAGCTCTTCCTTAGGACAGGCCCCTCCCAGGGCCCCAGCCCCCTCAAGTCAGGGAACCTGGTTGGGCAGTCAGGCTCTTTGTGTCCCTGTCAGCTCCACCGTCCATGTCCTTGGAGCCCTGGAGGTCAGGGGTGTTGTGTTTTCTCTGTTCTCCCAGCACTGGGCACATGGCTCAGTAATGTGCTCACTTGGGAGAAGTTGCTAAAATAAAATAAACCAACAAAAGCTGTTGGAGGCAGGATGCCAGGCCTCTCTTTGGGCAGACCGAAACCCACTGAGACCGGAACCTGCTGCATACACCCCCTCCCACCCCAATCCATTCAGCTCTGATAGCACCTGATGGGCATCTCGAGATGCTGAGACCAGCACTGTGGCTGGCTGGGCTGGGATTAGCTGGGCCTTGGGTGTATCAGCAAAGCCCTCCTTGGTGGCAGAAAGAAGAGTAGGAAGGAGGAGCGTGGAGACAGACTGAGCCTGAGATTTGCTGTGTGGCCTGAGGATGTGACAGCCCCTCTCAGGGCTTTGGACTTTTGAGCTGCTGGAGGAGGGGAGCCCCCTACAGCATTTGGAGGTCTCCAGCTTTGATCAGTGGTGGCAGACTCCCTCTGGAAGCCCTGGGGGTGGGGGTGGGGCTAGTGCTTGAGGTGTTAGTCCCTGTGCTCTGGAGTTCCTGAGTGTCCTCTGCCGTCCCCTGCATGGTGATTGATGGCCCCAATGGATGGCTTCTCTGCCCGGGCTTCTGCAGTTGCTGAGAATGTGTATTAATATTAATTGGGGCTAATTAGTTGGATAAATCAATTCGCCCCCAGAGAGCAGCTGCCCCTCCCTGGTTGATGAGGAGGACGCCTGGGCTAATGGGGTTGCGGTGGTGAATCAGCATGATGGAGAGGATTCCTGTGAGCCCATGGAGGCCCCAGCTGTGGGCAGCACGGGCTTTGGTTCCTTCACTGTGGATGAGGACCTGCTTGTGCGTGCTTCCTGCAGGTGTGTCACCGTGCTGTGGTCAGGCGTGTGCCTGGCTGGGTGTGTGTGTGCTGTGATACTGGGTGGAGTGTGTACATCTTGCTGTCTGTGGCTTGTGTGGGTCTGAATGTCTGGCCAAATGTGTGGCTGGTGTGGGGGGACTGCTGGTTCCCTGTGTGTCTGGGCATCTGGTTGGTGTACATGCAGACATTTGGCAACTGCCAGGCTGGGCACCCAGCAGGGGTGTGTGCATCTGGCTGAATGGTTGGTTTGGGGTGAGGTCACTCACGGTGTCTCCAGCCTCATAGCTGTAGGCTTCTTGGCTCTTGGCACCTTATTCTCTCCCCAACAAAGCTATGCAGGTCTGCCCTGGGCACCTTCCCAGTCTGTTACCTTCTGCCAGGGATACCCTCAAGACCTCAGGGGTCCAGCTTTATGTCCCAGGGGATGTGGAAGGCTGAGACGTAGGTCAAACTCTCACAGAGTTCAATCGATCAAACCCAATTCAGTTCAATTTAGCAAAATTTCACAGAGGGCTCCTTGGAGTCTTCTATTATGCTCAACCCTGGAAACAGATTCATTATAAAGAGGAATCGGAGCTGGGCACAGTGGTGTGCCCCTGTAGTCCCAGCTACTTGGGAGGTGAGGCAGGAGTTTGAGGCCATCCTCAGCAACTTAGCGAGACTGTTTCTAAATAAATAAATAAATAAATAAATAAATAAATAAATAAATAGGGGTTTAACCCTGGGTTCAACTCCTAGTACCACAAAACAGATAATAAAAATAAAAATAAAAAAGGCTGGGGATGTAGCTCAGTGATGGAGTGCCCCGGGTTCAATCCCCAGTACCATTAAATACATACATAAGCAAATAGATAAAATTAAGCCCAAGCTCCCATGTTGTTAGGACTTTGGGCCAGCGAGGTAACTTCACCTCACTGTCTCAGCTGCCTTCGCTGGGGAAACAGGAATGATAAGAAGAGCGCTTGGATGAGGGGGTTTGACCCGATGGTGCAGGTCAAGGGCTTGACATATTCTCAGTCACACGGTAAGTGCTTCAAGTCCTCCGTCAATGGGAATCCATGTGTACCTGTGTATGAACACATGTTCTGTGTTCACCATGAAAGCTTTGCAACCTGCACTGAGGAGATGATGATACAGCATTATCCTGAGGTGACTGGGACCTATTGCTGGATTTGATTTTTTTTTTTTTTTTGCAGTACAGGGGATTGAACCCAGGGGCATTCTACCTCTGAGTTACACCCCCAGCCCTATCTTTTTATTCTTTATTTTTGAAACAGGGTCTCACTGAGTTGCGGAGGGCCTCACTAAGTAGCTGAGGCTGGCTGTGAACCCGGATCCTCTGGTCTCAGCCTCCCAAGTACTGGGATTACAAGCGTGCGCCACCACTCCTGGCTTGGATTTGAGATTTATAAGATCTTAAAAGGATTGCCCAGGCTACAGTGAAGAGGTTGATCTGGGGGGATAGAGACTGGAGGCAGGGAGGCCAGTGTGGAGGCCACTGGGCTAAGAGACAGAGAAAGGCCTAGGCAGGCAGGGAGAGAGGGCACACCCTAGGAACACTGACACTTCGAGAGACTGAGAAGGTGCCACCTGGAGGTCTTGAAGGGTTATCATGCCAGGCTGGAGACAGAGGGGGCCGGTTTCAGCACTAAGGATGAACACAGGAGCATGTACTGAGCACATGGACATACGCGCTATTGTGCGTCCAAGGGAGCGTGTGCTGCTTGCTGTGCAGTGGGTCTGAGCGGATCCGTCTTTGCTACCTGCTTGCCCCATACCGTCTCTGTGGGAGCCAGAGCTGGACCCCAAGCCCGCCCTGGATGTGCCCCTGGTAAAGCTGGCCCAGAAGCTGCAGACTGGAGAGCTGAGTCCAGAGAACATCCTCTGTCGCTCTTAGAGGAGCTGGGGGTCAGGGGTCAACCCCAGCCTGGGGCTCTGGGCTTTGTGTGTGTGTGTGTGGGGAAGTCACCTGTTGTTATTCTACTTAGAGGAGTTGGGGGACAGGTTCAAGTCTGTGATGCTGTGACTAGCTTGGGAGGTGGCACATGCCACAATCGCCTGCCACTTCCATTCTGCTCCGAGTCAGCATGGTAGGAGGGCACTCAGTCGCTCTGGCCCTGGCCTCTCCCAGGACCCCTGTCTGGTTTCTTCACTGTTGCCAGGCACTGAGGGTGCACAGGGACGTGAACTGCCTGACATATCCCGAGGGACTGTGAGGAGACCTGCAGGCATCAAAGAAGCTCATGAAGAGTGAGTGAGGCCTCCCTGTGGGGTTCTTGTGAGCTCAAGGACACCAATGTCTGCACGGTGGACCCCACGTGTGCTCCCAAGCCTGTGAGCTTCTGAGAGAGTGACACTGGCCAAGTTACTTAATCAAAGATGCAAAGCTAATCTGGGCGTGGTGGTGCACACTTGTAATCCCAGTACTTGGGAGGCTGAGACTGGAGGATCCAGGTTTGCAGCCAGCCTCAGCTACTTAGTGAGACCCTCCGCAACTTAGTGAGACCCTGTTTCAAAATAAAGAATAAAAAATAGGGCTGGGGGTGTAGCCCGGAGGTAGAATGCCCCTGGGTTCAATCCCCAGTACTGCCAAAAAAAAAAAAAAAAACCACAAAGATGCAAAGCTAGAAAGAGGCCAACGGATTTAAACCCAGCAACCTGGCTCCAAACCCCACACTTGGAACCACTGTTCTCTCCTGCCACCTGGGCTCCTCCTTAGGAGGCAGCACTTAAGTCTCCAAGTGCATGACAATGCATGTGAGTGGGGGTGCAGTGAGGATGAGGGTGCTCTGGAGAGGATTCCCCCTTTACCCCATGGGCCCGATGGGGTAAAGTGTCCCTTCCTTGCAGGGCCATGACTGTTTCTGTGGCCTGGCCCCATTCCTAGAAAAACCTGTGGCCAAGGATGGATCATGGTGCAAGTGCTGAAGGCCCAAGGAGCTATTCCCACTGTTAAGCCCAACATCCCGCAGACGCTGCTCAGGTCTCTGAGGCTGGTGGGCTGGGAGCTGGGGCGAGGCTGAGCCCAGGGCTGAACAGACATTTAAAGTCTCCTTTCAAGCTGGGCATGGTGGCTCATGCTTGCAATCCCAGTACTTGGGAGGCTGAGACAGGAGGAGCTCAGGTTCAAAGCCAGCCTCAGCTACTCAGTGAGGTCTTCTGCAACTTAGTGAGACCCTGTTTCAAAATAAAGAATTAGCCAGGCGTGGTGGCTTATGCTTACAATCCCAGTACTTGGGAGGCAGAGACAGGAGGATTGCAGGTTCGCGGTCAGGCTCGGCTACTTAGTGAGGCCCTCTGCAACTTAATGAGACCCTGTTTCGAAATAAAGATTAAAAAATAGGGCTGGGGGTATAGATCAGAGGTAGAATGCCCCTGGGTTCAACCCCCTGTACTGCAAAAAAAAAAAAAAAAAAAAAAAGAATTAAAAAGAGGGCTAGGGATGTAGCTCAGAGGTAAAATGCCCCTGGGTTCAATCCCTGGTACCACATACACACAAAATAAAGTCTCCTTTCAGGCCAGGTGTCACACAACTATAATTTGAATACTGGGAGGCTGAGATAGGAGGATCACAGGTTTGAGGCCAGCCTGTGCTTATTTATTTCAAAATAAAAAATAAAATAGGGAGGGCTGCAGGTATAGTTCAGAAGTAGAATGCCCCTGGGCTCAATCCCTTGTATAGAAGAAAAAATGTCTGGATTCAGGACAGAGGGTGAGGTGGGCACTAGTGTGCAGAGTTCAAGGACCAGGGTTCTTGCATGAGTCCTTTCTGCCCTCTGGGTCTTGGTTTCCCATCTTATAATAAGTGGAAGGACTCCCTGGTCTGTAGAGCCCGTAGGGCTCTGAGGGTCTGTAAAGTTACAACTGTATTTCTACCCTAGATTCTCTTCTAATTGCTCTTCTCATCCCCATTTCCTCTCTTCTTTCTTTTTTTTTTTTTTTGGCAGTACCAGGGATTGAACCCAAGGGCATTCTACCTCCTCCAGGCTACACCCCCAGCCCTATTTTTTAATCTTTATTTTGAAACAGGGTCTCACTAAGTTGTGGAGGGCCTCACTAAGTAGCTGAGGCTGGCCACGAACCCGGATCCTCCTGTCTCAGCCTCCCAAGTACTGGGATTACAAGCGTGCACCACCATGCCCGGCTTCCTTCTCCTCTTTCTGCAGCCTTTAGTGTACTTAGTTTTTGTGAGGGGCCTGTTCTCACCTCTCACAGGAGAGCTGTGTCTTTGGTTTTTATTTTAGGAGTCAGGTTTGCTGTCTGACTTTGGTCTTGCCTGTAGTGCCAGCAGCCCCTCACCCTAGCCAGAAGGAAGACCAGAAGTCTCAGTCCCAGGGAGGAGTTCACAGAGTCAAAGAAGCTCTGGGGTTGACTCTTGAGGGTGGCTGCCCTGTAGATGGGGAAGGGTCTACCCCAGGGAAACAGATACCTCCCAGCTCCTTTCCTCCTGCTCCCCCCCAACTTGAAGACATCTGGGTGCTCCTCAGGGGTAGGGGAGCTCTGCTGGGAAGGGGTTCCATCCTGGAAGCATGGGGCATGACACATACCAGGCGGATTTTTTTTTTCTTTCTTTCTGAGGATTGAACCCAGGGGCATTCTACCTCTGAGCTACACCCTCAGCCCTTTTTATTTTTTTATTTTGAAACAGGGTCTCACTAAGTTGTAGAGGCTGGCTTCGAACCTGCTATCCTCCTGTTTCAGCCTCCCAAGTGCTGGGATTACACACATGTGCTACTGTGCCCGGTACCAGGCCACTTTTGCGGGGTCCATGACCTCGGACCACAAAATTCTGCCTCAGGTACTTACTGATGGTAGAGGTGGGGTGGGATCAGCCCAGCCTAGAGGAACCCGGAGTTGGGGGAGTAGAGAGGCCTGCTCCACCCAGCTCTGTTCAAGGAGAAGTGAGTGAAAGTAGGAGGTTGTATATAACTTCTGTTCTAGCCATGGCTAAACAGACCATGTTTTGTACAGGTGGCAATGGGATAGACCTTCTGCTCACTCATTAATTTATCAGCTCATTAATTCATTTATTTATACAGCTATCCATCCACCTACGATTTCCCTTACTGCTTCATATCTGCTTATCTATTCTTTATCCATTCAACCATCCATTGAGCCATCATTTCAATTTCTATCCATCTATCAATTTTACCATTCATCCACTATTTAATTCATTTAACAAACTTTGTGTGTGTGTGTGTGTGTTGGGGATTAAACCCAGGGGCATTTTACCTTTGAGCTACACCCACAGCCATATTTTAATTTCTTATTTTGAAATAGGGCCTCACTAAGTTGCTAAGGCTGTCCTTGAACCTGCGATCCTCCTGTCTTGTTCTCTCAAGTACTGGGATTACAGTGCTCACCACCATGCCCTGCTAACAAACTCTTATTGTGTGTTTACTGGGTGCCATACACTGTACTAACTACTTGGGATACATCAGTGAGAAAGATGAACAAATATTTCATCCCTTGAAAAACTTACATACATCCTTCCACTCATTCATCCATCCATTTACTCATCTTTTTTTTTGGTACTGGGGATTGAACCTGGGGGCATTCTACCACTGAGCTACACCCTCAGCCTATTTTTTTAGTCTTTATTTTGAAACAGGGTCTCACTAAGTTGCGGAGGGCCTCACTAAGTAGCTGAGGCTGGCCGCAAACCCAGATCCTCCAGTCTCAGCCTCCCAAGTACTGGGATTACAAGCGTGCGCCACCACACCCTGCTCCATTCGTCTACTTATCTATCCACACATTGATCAATCCACATTTGTATCCATTCATTCACCTGTCTATCCATCCATATTCACATTAATCTTTCCATGTATGCATGCATTTACCCACCTTTCAAGCCCATTCTGAGTGCCCACACTGTGGCCCTGTACTGAGGACATAGGGTATAAAACCTCTGACCCAGCCCCTGCTGTGGCTCTTAGACACCCAAATGGCTTAGTCAGAAAGTGATCAGGGCTCAAAGAGGGTAAAAGCTTGTGGGAACTCATAAGATGAAGGTGACATTTCCCCAACAAAGACTTCTTAGAAGCCTATGTATGGGGTTGTGGATGTAGCTTAGTGGTAGAGTGATTGGCTAGCATGTACAAGAGCTTGGGTTCCAAACCCAGCAACACACACACACACACACACACACACACACACACACACACCACAGAAGAAAGAAGAAGAAGAAGAAGAAGAAGAAGAAGAAGAAGAAGAAGAAGAGGAGGAGGAAAGAAAAAAGGAAAAGAGTCTACATAGACTTTAGACTTTGAGAGGCAGGGCAAGGGAAGGGCAGGATTCCTGGAGGAGGCAGCACTGAAGCTTGGCTTTGAAGGATGGACAAGCAGAGATGGTGTGGAGTCTAGAGGCTGAGGCTGTAAGCAGCTTACTTTGCCTGAAGCCATATGCATGTGTGGAAGGGTTTGAAGGGGAAGCTATGGAGGATTGATCATTTAGAGCCCTGAAGGGCAAAGAGATGAGACTTTGATCAGTCTTCCCATCATGTGACAAAGAGATTAGACCAGAAGGTGGCTCCAGGCTCTTCCAGCTCTGGCAGCCTTCATTCATTCATCAATTCATTCAACAATATTTATAGGTACTAACTATGAATGAGGCTCTTTGAATTCTATCCTAACACTCTATGGAATGAGCACTGCTTTCTGGGTAGCAGAGTCACAGAAGAGGTGACACAACTATTCCTGTGTGCTGGGCCCAGGGGTAGAGGTGGGGGTGGTGCAATGGCTGGGTGCTCAAGTCCCCTGACACCCAGGTGCTGAGCTGAGCCTTGGGTGGGTGGGGTTTTGCAACTACTCTGAAATTGCCTCTGTAGTCAAGGGCAAAAAATCAACTAAGCCATTGTCTGTGCCTGTAGCCATACCTGTTCAAAGACAAACCTTTCAGGATATTTCACTCAGCCCTTATCTTCAGACAGGTCAGCCCAACAGCTGATGGAGATATCTGCGAGGGGACAGGCATGGCTGCCAGCTGGCCTCCCCCAGTCCTGTGCCTCTTGCCCCACTGAGAAGGGCTTCCTGCTATCTAGTGTTAACCTCTTCTACTGAGCTCTTGATCCTCTGTCCCAGAAGAAATTCCCCCACCAAGCATCAAAGCTGCTGTTGTAGGCCTACCAATCTCCTGTCCACAACCCCTGGCCCAGGGTTGCACCAGGGCCTTTTCCTTTTTCCCTGACCATGGCCCTGAGCCCCACTCTACAGGCCAGGCAGTAGGGGTCCCCAGAATAAAAAGATGAGTGTCTACCTCCCTTCCCTCTCTCTGTGCAGTGACCATGGTGACTAGCCCATGACCTGGGATGTGGACAGTCTGGTGCTGTGCCTGCAAGCCTTGTTGCATGAAGACATGTACTGGCTGGACTCCACTGTGCCCCCCATGGCCTTCAGGGAGGAGGTGAGCGGGTGGGTGAGCAGAACTGGGGGAGCTCCTTTCCCTCCCCGCCATCATTCCTCACCGATCATCCCCTGTGAAGATTTCCTTTCTCACCCCAGGGCGCAGTGAGTGAGAAGCCCATGTGCTCAGTTCTGTTCATTTCCCACTCCTGCTGGATGCCAGCTGCTCTGGCCTGTTGGCTATCTAGAACATCTGCTGTAATTGCCCCCCAAAAGGGACCCCAGCATCATATCCCCATCACATGCAGGCAGAATACTCAGCAGGTGTGGTACCTAGTTAAGCTGGGCTTTGACCCTGTAGGTAACCCTGGCGAGTCACATCCTCTCCAAGCCTCAGTCTCCCCATCAGTACAACAAAGAGGTTCGACTGGAAGGTGGCTCCAGGCCCTTCCAGCTCTGGCAGCCTTCATTCATTCATTCATTCATTCATTCTACAATATTTATAGGTACCAACTACGAGTGAGGCTCTTTGAATTCCATCCTAACACTCACTCTGTAGAATGAGTGCTGCTCTTCCCATTCACAAGAGGAGCCTGAGGGGAAGGGGAATGACTTGCCTGTGATCATATGGCTAGTAACTGGCAGAGCTGGGCTTTGCACCCAGCCCCGTCTGACTCCAGAGCCTCTCTACAAGGCACAGTCTTCCTGCCTGACATTCAGCCAATGTCTGTTCATGATTCCTTACATCTGTCCTAGCATTGCCAACCTGTGATTGTCTGCCATCATTATTTGTCCCTACTAATCTCTCCATACTCCTCTCCTGACTGTTCTCAAGCTTAAAGATATCTGTGTCTATTTATCTACTCGCTCACCTGCCCACCCACTCAATTCCAATCGTCCATCTACCCACCCACCCACTTATACATTCCACCCTCGGTCCAGCCACCATCTACCATCTCATATATACACTCACCCTCTCGTGAATGTACCTAGTCACTCCGTCCACCCAACCACCCGCCCATCTCCCCATCTATTTCTCATCCCTCCCCATAGCACCTGGAGCCTGGAGAGTAGAGAGGGAGGCTCCCACAGGCTCTTCTGGAGTCCAGGTGGATTCCTCTGTAGGTGAGGACATCGATGGCTCAGGCCTTCCCTGCAAGCCTGGCTCCTGGACGAAGTGAGGCCACCTTATTCCCAGCCCAGTCTCCCCTTTGAGCTCTACCTGGCCCGTTGTGCTCCCAGGTGCTCTCCGGTAACCAGCCCCTTCAAAGTGGCTACTAGGAATCAGACAGCTATGCCCAGCCACCACCTGGCATGGCCAGAGCCATGAAGCTCAGCACCAGGCTGCTGGAGGATGCAGGACACCAGGTAGGCTCACCTGCTCCCTCTGGGATGGGGGAACAGAAAGAAGATGCTGGGCTGGGCATCTATGGAGGGAAAGGAGAGAGGAGGCTCTGTCTGAATTGGGCTGCTAAGATCACTGTGTCTCCCCCAAGCTTCCTGGAGCTCCCATATGTGAAGCACCGGGCATGCTGGCTGGAGCACAGTGAAGCACGCAGGAAACGAGGGCTCCTCCACTGTTGTCTGTCTGCTGTGCTGGGCTGAGGGAGAAGGCTTGGCAGGAGAAGGGCTGGCACACCGGCCTCCCAGGCCAAGCAGAGGAGCTGAGGTGGATGGAAATGGGCAGGCAGGGTGATGTGGCATCCCCTCTTTAAATCCTGGGGAATGTGGGGAGAGAGCAGGGCAGGGAGAGGAGCCCCAGGTCCTGACTTGCATCTGACTCTCCAGGTCGTTGCCTTCTCCACCCCCCATATGCAGGGCATCATCAAGCATCTGCACTTAAGGGTTCTGTCTGCCAATGGAGGCCCATCCTTCTGTAGAAGCTATAGGTCTAAGGGGACTCAGGCCTGGGGAAACAGAGTAGGGAGGGGGTCAGAGCCAATTGGAGCCCTAGGAGGAGGAGGACTGGGGACCTGGGCTGGTGTGCCTCTGGCTAATAGTATGACCTTATGCAGCAAGACACACACTTGGGCCCCATCTTTAGGATGCACACATTTGGGGACAGGGAAGCAGAAGTGTTTCTTTGGGTCTGACCCCCCTCCATGGCTTGTCTGTGGAGGGAGTTGGGTGGGTGTGTGGCCAATGGCTGAAGGCTGTAACTGACCTGATATATGACTATGAATCCCCAGAGAGGGGGCACTGTGGACCCCGGGCATGAAGGGGGTGGTTGGCTGGCTCCACGTGCCAGATGCACTCAGTGTTTCTTGGCCTGGATCCTGAAGCACATAGTGTGTGGGGGGCCCTGAGGGAGAGGGGGGATTCAGTGGGGCAAGGTGCCTGGAGAGGAAGGGGTCTGGAGAGAAGGGGCTCAGAAGGGGGAAGGGGCTCATCGAGGGATTGGGTCAGGGTCAGAGAGGAGGATGCGGCCCAGAGAATGGTGGTGGGTCAGAGAGGGGCTCAGGAAGGGAAAGAAGAAATAAAGGAAGGAGCCGGGTGTGGTGGCATGCACATATAATCTCAGTACTCAGGAGTCTGAGACAGGAGGATCGCAGGTTAAAGGGCAGCCTCAGCAATTTAGCAAGCTCCAGTTTCAAAATAAAAAATTAAAGGAGCCGGGTGTGGTGGCGCACGCTTGTAATCCCAGCACTTTGGGAGGCGGAGACCGGAGGATCCGGGTTCGCAGCCAGCCTCAGCTCTTTCTCTCTCTTTCTCTCTCTCTCTCTCTCTCTCTCTCTCTCCGTCTCTCCCTCTCTCTCTCTCTCTCCCTGTCTCTCTCTCTCTCTCTACCTAGTGAGGCCCTCCGCAACTTCGTGAGACCCGGTTTCAAAATAAAGTATAAAAAAAAATAGGGCCGGGGGTGTAGCGCGGAGGTAGAACGCCCCTGGGTTCAATCCCCAATACCACACACACACACACAAAAAAATTAAAAGGCTGGGTATGTATCTCAGAGGTAGAATG
>PVJS01042259.1:0-11866 GCA_004027185.1 Glis glis | reverse complement strand
ACACACACAAAAAAAACCAAACAAATAAAAAACAAAAATGGGTGTTGTGGCGCACAGTTGTAATCCTAGTACTTGGGAGGCTGAGACAGGAGGATTGCAGGTTCCAGGACAGCCTCAGCAAGTAGTGAGACTCTCAGCAACCTAGCAAGACCCTATTTCAAAATAAAAATAAAATAGGGCTGGGGTCGTAGCTCAGGGGTAGAATGCTCCTGGGTTCAATCCCCAGTGCCACAAAAATAAATAAATAAATAAATAAATAAATAAATAAATAAATTTAAAAAGAAAAGAAGGCTGGGCGTGGTGGTGCACGCTTGTAATCCCAGTACTTTGGGAGGCGAAGACTGGAGGATCCGGGTACGTGGCCAGCCTCAGCTCGCTCTCTCTGTCTCTCTCTCTCTGTCTCTGTCTCTCTCTCTCTCTCTTTCTCTCTCTCTCTCTTTCTCTCCTTAGTGAGGCCCTCCACAACTTCGTGAGACCCGGTTTCAAAATAAAGTATAAAAAATAGGACCAGGGGTTTAGTGCGGAGGTAGAACGCCCCTGGGTTCAATCCCCGGTACCGCAAAAAAAAAGAAAAGAAAATGCGAGGTGGACGTGGTGGGGTATGCTTGTAATCCCAGTACTTGGGAGGCTGAGACCGGAGGATCCGGGTTCACGGCTAGCCTCAGCTACTTAGTGAGGACCTCCGCAACTTAGTGAGACTCTGTTTCAAAATAAAGAATAAAAAATAGGGCTGGGGATGTAGCCCGGAGTTAGAATGCCCCTGGGTTCCATCCCCAGTACCGCAAAAAAAAAAAAAAAAGAAAGAAAAGAAAATGCTTCTAAGATGTCAAAGTGATGGATTTCACATGGATCAGTTCCATTCTTCCCAGATGGTAGTTTGACATATAAATTAGATATTTTCCTATTTTTCATAAGGCAAGCTGTCAGGTGTATATTTACTTCACAGTGCAAAGTACCTGTTGGAAATCGTGGACAAAGACCTCCTTTCTTGTATTGTTCCCATCAGTGGGAATTCATATACCTGGATCAATTCTGTTTAGTTTTTCCTAAAATCTCTATCTTGATAATACTTTGTTTTTCTTCTAAAAACCTATATTACCAATGATATTTAATTATAAAAACATGATGTAAGCCGGGCGTGGTGCTTATACTCCCAGTACTTTGGGAGGCGGAGACAGGAGGATCCGGGTTCGCGGCCAGCCTCAGCTAGTGCATGCGTGCACGCGTTCTCTCTCTCTCTCTCTCTCTCCCTGTCTCTCTCTCTCTCTCTACCTAGTGAGGCCCTCCGCAACTTCATGAGACCCGGTTTCAAAATAAAGTATAAAAAATAGGGCCGGGGGTGTAGCGCGGAGGTAGAACGCCCCTGCGTTCAATCCCCGGTACTGCAAAAACAAAACAAAACAAAAAAAAAACGTGATGTATAGATCTAAATCCTGTTTGATCTCTATTAAGAATTTTCATGCCAGGCGTGGTGGCGCGCTCTTGCAATCCCAGTACTTGGGAGGCTGAGACCAGAGGATCCGGGTTCTTGGCCAGCCTCAGCTACTTAGTGAGGCCCTCCACAACTTAGTGAGACCCTTAGCGGGTCTCACTAATAAAAGAATTTTCATGTACTTTTTATAGTCATAATGCTTTGTTCCCACAGAAATAATATTCCTTGTTTTCTTTTGTTTGTTTGTTTTGTTTTTGGTACTGGGAGTATAGGCTGTGCTGCCATGCTTGGCTCTACTCCTTATTTAGAGAAAAAGTTGTGTTTTTTATCCCCCTCTCAAAGGTAGCAATAGAATAAAGAAACACCATCTCCCACCTACCTATGTCTTTTAAAATTCTGGTCCTCTCGCCGGGCGTGGTGGCACACGCTTGTAATCCCAGTACTTTGGGAGGCGGAGACCGGAGGACCCGGGTTCGCAGCCAGCCTCAGCTCTCTCTCTCTCTTTCTCTCTCTCCACCTAGTGAGCCCCTCTGCAACTTCGCGAGACCCGGTTTCAAAATAAAGTATAAAAAAATAGGGCCGGGGGTATAGTGCAGAGGTAGAACGCCCCTGGGTTCAATCCCCAGTACCGCAAAAAAAAAAAAAAAAAAAAAATTCTGGTCCTCTGTTTACATTTCATAGTTCACATGTATATTCTGGGCTTTTTCTTCCTCTTTCTCTCTCTCTCTTTTTATGGCGGTACTGGGGATTGAGCCCAGGGGCATTCTACCTCCGAGCTACACCTCAGCCCTATTTTTTGTTCTTTATTTTGAAACAGGTTCTCACTAAGTTTCTGAGGGCCTTACTAAGTAGCTGAGGCTGGCTCCAAACCTGCGATCCTCCTATCTCAGCCTCCCAAATACTGGGATTACAAGCGTGTGTCACCATGCCTGATTGTTCTGGGCTTTTTCAAAGTCAACCAGTGGTCTCTTAATAGGAAATTCAGCTGAACTTGCTTATGTTGAGTTTTTCTAGGGGTGTGTATGTGTGTGTGTGTGTGTGTGTGTGTGTGTGTTAGTTAGTTACTGGGGATTGAACCCCAGGGGTGTTCTATCTCTGAGCTACACCCCAGCCCTGTTTTATTTTTTATTTTGAAACTGGGCCTCGCCAGGCATGGTGGCACACGCTTGTAATCCCAGTACTTGGGAGGCTGAGACCTGAAGATCTGGGTTCGCGGCCAGCCTCAGCTACTTAGTGAGACCCTGTTTCAAAATAAAGAATAAAAAATAGGGCTGGGGTTGTAGCTCAGAGGTAGAATGCCCCTGGGTTCAATCCCTGGTGCCGAAAAAAAAAAAAAAGAAACAGGGCCTTACTAGGTTGCTGAGAGTCTTGCTAAGTTGCTGAGGCTGTCCTTGAACCTCTGATCTTCCTGTCTCAGCCTCCCAAGTGTTGGGATTACAGGTGCGCACCACCATGCCCAGCTTTTCTAGATCATTTTAAAGGTAGGGCTGCCCATCTCGTTTAGCTGAACAAATGTTTCTTACAATCATTATGAAAGCCGGGCCTGTTATAGATCAGCACCGCTTAATCAGCTTTTCTGGGACATACTGAAGAGTTCTAAGATTGGTATTACTCATCAGGTCTTTGTTTTCTGTATGTTGTTTCTCCATTAACTACCTGTTTACCTTTTATCACAGATAAATTTTGGGGGAACAGGCAACCAAATGGCTAAAGAAAATCGAGAAGATATGAAATTTTAACGTTAAAATTTTAGGTGCCCCCCCACCCTGTTCTCATCCTTCTGAACTGCCTAACAAAGTATAAGGAAGCCAAGCATGGTGGTACACTCTTGTAATCCCAGGACGTGGGAGGCTGAGATAGGAGGATTGCAGGTTCGTGGCTGCAGCCTCAGCCTCCGCAACTTAGTGAGGCCCTGTTTCAAAATAAAGAATAAAAAATTTGGGCTGGGGCTGTAGCTCGGAGGCAGAATGTCCCTGGATTTATTCCCCTGTAACCGAAAAACAAAAGTATAAGGAACATACATATTTCTATGAAATTTGTACATTAAGGTTAGAAAATGGAGTCAGGTATGCTTTTTTTTTTTTCGGTTCTGGGGATTGAACCCAGGGGCATTCTACCTCTGAGCTACACCCCCAGCCCTATTTTTAATTCTTTATTTATATTTATTTATTTATTTTATTATTATTTTTTAGGTACTGGGGATTGAACCCAGGAGCATTCTACCTCCAAGCTACACCCCCAGCCCTATTTTTTATTCTTTATTTTGAAACAGGGTCTCCCTAAACTGTGGAGGGCCTCACTAAGTAGCTAAGGCTGGCCGCAAACCTGTGATCCTCCTGTTTCAGCCTCCCAAGTACTGGGATTACAAGTGTGTGCCACCACACCTGGCTCAGGTATGCTTTTTTATAGTCATATAAGTAAGCACAGAGACCTGTCAGCCAACCAGTCTTTTTCCCAGCAAGTTACAGTTAAAGGAAAAGGTAATAAAATACACTTTTTGTTATTCTTTTTGGTTAAATCTGTCTATGAGGCTGACGGTGCTACATGTACCATTTCATAATTTCAAGTGGTTCCTCACAATTTTAAATATAAGATTCATTGGTCATTTTTAGAATGTTATATCTCTAGCCGGGCATGGTGGCGCATGCTTGTAATCCCAGTACTTGGGAGGCTGAGACCAGAGGATCTGGGTTCGCGGCCAGCCTCAGCTACTTAGTGAGGCCTCCACAACTTAGTGAGACCCTGTTTCAAAATAAAGAATAAAAAAATAGGGCTGGGGGTGTAGCTTGGAGGTAGAATGCCCTTGGGTTCTATCCCCAGTTCTAAAAAAAAAAAAAAAAAAAAAAAGAATGTTACATCTCTAGGTGAAATACCTCCTGTGCCTGCTAGAACCTTTTCTGTGAATTAAAAAATTATATTTGGGGTGGGTATGGTGGTGCATGCTTGTAATCCCAGTACTTGGGAGGTTGAGATAGGAGGGTCACAAGTTCGCGGCCAGCCTCAGCAATTTAGTGAGGCCCTCAGCAACTTTGTGAGACCCTGTTTTAAAATAAAAAATAAAATAGGGCTGGGGTATGACTCAGAGGTAGAATGCCCCTGGGTTCAGTTCCCAATACCCCCTCTCCACGCACACATTACATTTGGGAAATAGGCACAGTAATAAATCTCTGATTATCCTACCATAACAACACAGGCTTTGGAATCATTTTGGTGAGCAGTTGTGTTCCATCACACACATTTTCAGATTTTCGTATATTCATCTGCGCTTGACTGAACTCTGTCCCCCTCCCGATCCCTGACCCTGTTTTCCCTCTTGTGGAATGATGATGGAAGAAGGTGGGAATGAGATTCATCTATGGCTTCAGTTGGTTTCTGTTTCCAAGTTTCTCTAAGTGTGAGCATTTACTGTGCTGGCTGTGATTCTGTTATTTAAAGCGACATATTTTTCGTACATTATGGCCCTTAAATGCAAGCCAACCTCTTCATCTGGTGTCAACCAAAGGAAAAGTGATCTGTTGCGACGCTGGAGGAAAAACTGGCAATGTTGGACTTACCTATATTGAAAGATGGTATGTTGTTCTTCACCTTGGACCTCCACGTATGATTTTGACAGTGCATGGTTTTCATTTTACATGCTGATTTTTGTCTCTAACCTCCGAGTTAGTTGCAATTTCATTGTATTTAATTCCAGTCCTTTTTTTCTATACATCTTTTACATAATTATCCAAAAGGATATACTCATTTGTACAGCTTTAAAAATATATCAAGTATCTTTCCATATTGCTATGTAATTTTTATAGCCATCATTTGCAGCAAGACTTTAGATTTTGTCTTTTTAGAACAATATTTGGGGAGCTAATAGAGTCATTTCTTGAGAGTAAATACTTTCTAACTTATTCAGGCCAACTCACAATGGTTCTGTCATAAATATTTTAAAATAGAAGCATCTGCTGCACTGGTAATTTCAATATTTCTTAACTCTATACAAGGGGTTAGCTGTGCCCAGGCCTGTAGGACCCTTTCTGTAATTGGAATGTGTAGAATTTGGAATTGAGATTACTTACGCCAATTTAGGATCTTATTAAAGAGTAAGAGGTACCCAGTGTCGTGGTTGATGACGTCCATTTGAATCTGGACTGCCAGGTGTAAACGCTCAGTAGTGTTACTTACCATGAAGGTGACTTTGAGCAACGCACTTCTCCGTTCTTTGCCTGCTCCCCCAGGGGTAAGATGAGGTTAGTAATATTTACCTTGTAAGGATTAAGTCAGTATATGTAAAGTGCTTTGAAATAAGAGCCCAGTTTCAACAAATTCTGTGTAAATATTATTTAGAAGTATTGTCTATTTTGGCAATTTCTGAAAGTCTTTATGGTACAACGAGGAATCTTACACATACAGAATGCCTGGGATCAAGATTGGATTTTTTTTTAAGTTTTAGGCCATGTAATTAAACTTTAAATTGCTGTCCTTGTTTGATAGCTAAAGTTTCAGGAAAAGAAATGGAGTTTTGGGCTTGTGAATATAATCTTATTAGCGGTTGATGTGTACAGATGCTATTCGATAGTGTCTCCTATGGACTGTGTATGTTTGTTCCTGGTGACTGTCTATCAGTCTGTTGTTTAGCAAAGTATGAACGTTGTCATAACTTTTCTCTTCTTCCACAGTTTCTGTGTGTTCCTCTGGGCCACAACAGTCTCTTCTTTAAACATAGAAAGGAAATGTAGGGCTTGCCAATTTGGTGTTGGCGTCCCGTTTTTCGTTTTTGTTGGTACGTAGAGGGTTGCTTTCTCTGCACCTGGGCGCTCCTTTGAAACACTGGGTAGAGGTAACCAACACATTCAAGAGCAGGCACACTGCTTGTTCAGTGGCTGGCCCTTTCTGATTGTGGACATGCTTTTGAGTGTTTGCAATAGATATTTGGTGGTAACAAGTATTTTAGCTCCTTCTGCTATTCTATAGTGTTTCCAAAGAAAAATCAGAGCGCTTTACAAAATGCAGAATGTTTTATGGGTCAGGCATTCTCTGAGTTTGGTCAGGAATCAAGTAACAACAGTTTCCATTGTTAATGGGATATATGCAAACAGGTACATTGTTTCTGTAAAGTATTTTTATTTCTTCAAAGAGTTACCAATCAGAGGAGACTGTTTATGTGGTGGTAAGTTTAAACAGGTTGGAGTTAAGTTTTACTCTGTTGGTCAAAGCTGTGAAATTAGGACGGAAAATCTCAGCCTAAGGTAGTACTGACACTCCTCATAGCTCTCATTTCTTCTTCCTGGTCATTTCCTAAAACTTGAAGGTTCATACTGAGCTACACCCCCAGCACTTTTTATTTTTTATTTTGAAACAGGGTCTTGCTATGTTGGTGAGGGGCTCGCTAAGTTGCTGAGACTGTCCTTGAACCTGTGATCCTCCTGTCTCAGCCTCCTAAGTACTGGGATTACAGGCATGCACCATCATGCTGCGCTCCAGGTCATACTTTCTACTGCCCTTGTTTTTTGTTGATAGCTTGATTCGATACTATCAGTTTCTTACTGTTATATATACTTTGTGCTCAGAATCACCATAGATTATGTTGTTTTTGTTTTCTTGAGTTTTATTTCTCATCTGAACAAATCACATCCTAGAAATGAGCTTCTTTATTCTGTGAGGCAGTGGAGGAAGCGTGGAAGCCACTTGTGGAGCATTGCAATGACAAGTGCATTCTTATAGTTACACAGTGGCAGTGTCAGAGAAGTTATAGGATGAGTGAGTGTTGGAGTTCAGAGCCTGTAAATCCCATGCCTTCCTAAGCTCATGGGTCATGAGAGCCGCAGGCCCATGCTGGGTGTGACAGTTGCTCAGGGTAAGGTGAAGGGTGTTTGTAACTCTCGTAACTGTAATGGTACGTACACTTCTTGAACATGTATTGACTGCTAACAACTGCTATCTTTCCCCCAGCCAGCCCCACTGCCAGTCTTTGTGCATAAGCACAATTTTGGATCCTGCTATTCATATTTATGCTTTTATGCCTTCTTCCTTTTGTAAAGATTTTAGCTGGTTTATGACTTGAGTTGTTTGAAACAAAGAAACAAAGAGAAGACCTGACAGGTCTCTCCACTGCCTACCAGAAGCTTCCTGTGGTATCCAAACAGAATAGTTGCCTCAGTCTGTTAGCATTTCTCTTTGATGAAGATGTTTTCTGCTTGAAAAGTGGTGATTATTAGCACAGCCTTGGGATAATTGCTTCTTCTTCTCTGGATACTTTTTTTTTTTCAGATACTTTCCTGCTCTTGTTGACTATGTTTTTCCAGAAGATTCAGCCTGTGGTTAAAATGTTTTGGGTCCCCACATGAATTTTCTGTGGGATTACCCAGTTCTGGGCCCACCCTCGCCAGATCAACAGTGCTAATGAGGGCAGAGATCTTCTTGGTTAATAGAAAAAGCCATTTTGGGATGAATCTTAAAGTTCAGAAACATCCACCCTTGCTTCAGTACTTTTTTCTATTTGGGGTAGCAACTTCGCCTAGTGTAGGGGAGGGAGGGGCTAGTTGGGAGGGCTTGTTTAAGGGGTTCAGAAACGGGGGATTTAAGTGTGTCTTTTGTGTTTGCAAGGCACTAACACCACTCCCGTCTGTATTTAAATGCTGTCCCCAGGTTACGACTATGGCTATGTCTGCGTGGAGTTTTCACTCTTGGAAGATGCCATCGGATGCATGGAGGCCAACCAGGTTGCTTTATACTTCGGTCAAATGATGCTGGAAGGATTAAAAAAAAATATGTGGAGGGAGGGTTTCAAATGATTTCACTTTGGAAAGGTACAAGAAATCAAGTATCTTTGGAGCATACCACATTCTTACCAAAAAGCAGATGTGAGGAGAAACTTTTTTAAAAGCTGGGAAGGTTTCTCTAGAAGAGTTAATGGGCAAAGAGTGTATTTTTAAAACTAGAGCCCAGTTGCCGTTGGACTAATTCCAAAGAGTGGATATGGAAAAACGAACAGGTCTAGATTGCTTGCTCTGGGGTGTGACTGATATGGGGATCCTGAAGCAAAGAATGATCCTTGATTGTCTGAGACCCTAAGGATCGGCCCGGCACAGAATTCCTAGGTCAGTGGTCACACTTGGCCGTGGGGTGAAGTCCACTGATGGTGACTTTTGCCTGCATGTGCCGCCTTTTAAGAGGGCCGTCAGGAGGAGAGCAGCGACTGGTGGTGTCTGTTGCATTCCTCATTGTTCTTCCCTGTTGGAGTTGCACGCTCAAGGCCTTGGCTGCACAGTCAGAGGTGGTGAATCTGAATCTGTACTCACCTTCTGTTTGATTCACATGGAGTTATTCAGCTTGCCATCTAGAGTTGTAATCTGTGTCTTTAATTGAACCCTGCCTGGTAGTTTTGGGAGGAATTACTAAATAGATGGAATCCATTTTGTCAAGGTGTTTCCTTGGGGAAAGTAGTTTTGTTTGTGGTGCCTCAGTTTCTCCATCTGTGAAGTGAAAATAAGAAACGTAGGGATATAGCTTGATTTCTATAGGCAGTACCCACTGCCTATGCTTAACAGTGTGAATGTAGAGAGCCCAGCATTTTTAAAGAAGGCTCTGCCATACTCTGGTTTCTATTCAAATCGTATAAATCTTTTGCCTTTTAAAAGAAGACTCAGTGGGGCATGGTGGCACGTGCCTGTCATCCCAGTACTTGGGAGGCTGAGACAGGAGAATCACAGGTTCAAGGACAGCCTCAGCAAGTAATGAGACTGTCATCAACCTAGTGAGACCCTGTTTCAAAATAAAAATAAAATTGGACTGAGGATATAGCTTGGAGGTAGAATGCTTCTGGGTTCAATTCCCAGTACCACACACATAAAAATCTGAAAACTAAAAGAAGACTCTGCCAGGGAAGAGTAGCTATTACATGAGATCTCTTCCTCTTCTGTGATCTAATCACCTTTCATCAGCATTGCTCCACTCAGCCTGGTGCACGATATTTTCTGTTTCCTTCTTTGGCCATCTTCCCCCCTTATGGGTACAGAGATGACATGCTCTAAATGCTTTGGGAGCGAGCAAACTTTTTGATGTGTTCTTACCTCTTTTTAGCAGCACAAACACTTTCAGATCCTCAGAGAATGACTGGATTAGGACTATGTCCCTTGACTTAACAGGGTTGTTATTGACTGTTCAGTGTCCATCACTGAATCAATCCCTTAGCAGATACTAATTTCTATCATAAATTGTACTAGGTGCCAATTTTAGAAGAATGAAGGTTTCAATCCATATGCTTATGGTTGAGTCAATTCTGACAATCTGTCAAAAATTGAGAATACTTGTTTAATTCATAAGCAACTTGTTCTTATCAGTGCTTTCCCACTGTACTAACTTTAAATTCTATGAGTTGTAGAAATATAAATGGAGGCCGTGTGTGGTGGTGCACGCCTGTAATCCCAGTACTTGGGAGGCTGAGACAAGAGGATCACAGGTTCACAGCCAGCCTCAGCAACTTAGTGAGACCCTGTTTCAAAATAAAGAATAAAAAATAGGACTGGGGGTGTACCTCAGAGGTAGAATGCCCCCTGGGTTCCATCCCCAGTTCTGCAAAAAAAAAAAAAAAAAAAAAAAAGAAATGGAGGAACTATGGCAGATGACAGCTCTATCTGTGTGTGTGGGGCACTGGGGATTGACCCCAAGGGCATTCTACCTCTGAGCTACACCCCCAGCCTTATTTTTTATTTTTTGTTTTGAAACAGGGTCTCGCTATATTGCTGAGTTTTTAGATTGCTGAGAGTCTTGCTATGTGAGCCTTCCACATATGGGGTTATAGGAGTGCACCTCCATGCCCAGCAGATGCCATCTCTTTTGTCTTTTGTACTATTCTTCCTATTATGTGTTTTTCTTAGGGTGGCGTTGCTTTTATCAGCACTAGTTAAACTTTGATTTAAGAATATCAATATAAGCCGGGTGTGGTGGCGCACGCTTGTAATTCCAGTACTTGGGAGGCGGAGACCGGAGGATCCGGGTTCGCGGCTAGCCTCAGCTACTTAGTGAGGCCCTCCACAATGTAGTGAGACCTGGTTTCAAAATAAAGGATAAAAAATAGGGCTGGGGGTGTAGCTCGGAGGTAGAAAGCCCCTGGGTTCAATCCCCGGTACCACAAAAAAAAAAAAAAATCAATATAGCCGGGCATGGTGGCACACACTTTTAATCCCAGTACTTGGTAGGTGGAGAAAGGAGGATCGCAGGTTCTCAACTGGCCTCAGCTACTTAGTGAAGCCCTCCACAACTTAGTAGTGAAACCCTGTTTCAAAATAAAGAATAAAAGACAGGGCCGGGGGTGTAGCTTGGAGGTAGAATACACCAGGGTTCAATCCCCAGTACCACCAAAAAAAAAAAATCAATATTAAGCCGGGTGCCAGTACTTGGTAGGCTGAGACAGGTGGATCGCAGGTTGGAGGCCAACCTGAGCAACTTAGCAAGATCATGTTTACAAATAAAAAATAAAGTAGGCCGGGTGTGGTGGCGCACGCTTGTAATCCCAGTACTTGGGAGGCTGAGACCTGAGGATCCGGGTTCGCGGCCAGCCTCAGCTACTTAGGCCCTCCGCAACTTAGTGAGACCCTGTTTCAAAATAAAAAGAAAAATAGGGCTGGGGTGTAGCCTGGAGGTAGAAGCCCCCTGGGTTCAATCCCCAGTACCACAAAAAAAAAAAAGTAGTGCTGGGGGATATAGCTCATAGGTAGAATGCCCCTGGGTTCAATCCCCAGTACCACACAAAAGGAGGGGGCTGAGGGTATAGCTCAGAAGTAGAGTGTGCCTGAGTTCAATCCCCAGTCCCCCCCCACACACAAATATTATCTCTTAACTGCCTCTTCCCTCTATCCCAACAAAAAATCCTGTGTGAAGTATCCAGCCCTCCAAAGAGTAGTATCAGCCAGGCATGTGGTGCTTACCTGTAATCCTAGTACTTGGGAAGCTGAGACAGGAGGATCACAGGTTCAATGTCAACCTCAACAACTTAGCTAGGCCCTCAGCAACCTAGACCCTGTTTCAAAATAGAAAACAAAATAGTGGGTATAGCTTAGAGGTAGAACACCCCTGTGTTCAATCCCGAGTACCACACCAAGAAAAAAAAAATGTTGTAACATAGAACCAGGGCAGCTTTCTTTTAATTTAAATTTTTTTGGTACTGGGGATTGGACCCATGGGCATTCTACCTCCAAGTTATATCCCCAGCCCCATTTTATTTTAATTTTGAAAACAGTGTCTTGCTAGATTGATGAGAGTCTCACTACTTGCTGAGGCTGTCCTCAAACCGCCGATCCTCCTGTCCCAGTCTCCTGAGTACTGGAATTACAGGCATGCAGCACCAGGCCTGGATGGCAGCCTTTTAAAATAAAACTTAAGTCGGGTGTGGTGGCACACGCTTGTAATCCCAGTACTTTGGGAGGCGGAGACCGGAGGATCTGGTTC
>PVJS01042258.1:0-17564 GCA_004027185.1 Glis glis | reverse complement strand
CACACACACACACACACACACACACACACACACACACAAAGAATAAAAGTCCCAGCCAGATGTGGTGGTGGACACTTGTAATTCCAGTGCTTGGGAGTCTGAGACAGGAGGATCACAGGTTCGAGGCCAGCCTCAGCAACTTAGTGAGACCCTCAGCAACTTAGCAAGACCCCGTTTCAAAAGAAAAAAGAAAAAAGGGCTGGGGAAAAGAAAAAAGCTCAGAGGTAGGATGCCCTTTGGTTCAATCCCCAAAACCAAAATAAATAAATAATAAAGACCCCGATTTGCAGTGCCCCTCGCTCAGTGCATGCTGAAGTATTCCCCGCTCAATGAATAGAATACCTTTCTCCATTTCCTTCTTCCCAGTCTCAAGAGGCCTTCAATGGAGCTTTCCTCTGAAGCCAAGGCTGCTACGGTATCTTCTGGGTAAGAATGTTTGAAGCCAGGTGTGGTGACGCACCCCTTTAATTCCAGTACTTGGGAGGCTAAGACAGGAGGATGGGAGGATCGAGGCCAGACTCAGCAACTTAGCAAGACCCTATTTCTAAACTACTAATAAAAAATCAGGCTGGGCATGTAACTCAGAGGTAGGATACCCCTGGGTTCAATCCCAGTACCCTCTCCCCCAAAAAAAAGAATGTTTGAAAAGCCCTATACCACCCTCACCTCCAATATCACTCCCTGGCCCAATCTGCTATTCACCCCAGACACTCTCAGTCCTACCAGAACTGGGCACGGAGAAGATGTCTAATCCACGTTGGTTATTTGGTGCTGGTGCCCTCCTTGCACCCTCTTTCTTCATCCCACCACCTGCCAGCCCTCCCCCTGCTTCCTCACACTGCTCCAGAGCTGTGTCCCCTCCACTTACCCAGCTGCAGCAGCAATGTGTCCCCAGTGACTGGAGAGGCCCTTCACTGAGCTGCCTCTGACGTCAGAACCCCCTGGCTCGAAAGGGATGAGGTGATGGGGAGCTGAAAGAGGGCGTGGGGAGGGAGAGCAGAAAGCATTCTTGCAAGGCAGAGACTTCTGTCTCTTTGGTCATCCTGAAGGCCTGTTCTGCTGGAGAATAGATGCATGAGCTGTGAGAGATGGAGAGAATGACTCAGAGGAATGTATAATGATTAGAATTTCTGTGGTTGGCCCTTGCATTGTGAAAAGAAGGGCTGGGTGTGATGGTGCACGGTTGTAATGCCATTACTTGGGAGGCCAAGACAGCAGGATTGCAGGTTTGCGGCCAGCCTCAGCTACTCAGTGAGGCCCTCTGCAACTTAGTGAGACCCTGTTTCAAAATAAAGAATAAAAAATAGGGCTGGGGGTGTAACTCAGAAGTAGAATGCCCCTGGGTTCAATCCCCAGTACCTCAAAAAAAAATCAGCCAACCAATAAATTCATGACAGAAAAGTCATGAATGCATATAGTAAGACGTAGGGAGCTGGGCGTGATAGCACACATCTGTAATCCCAGTACTTGTGAGGCTGACGCAGGGGGATCACAGGTTCGAGGCCAGCCTCAGGAACTTAGTGAGACCCTGTTGGAAAAGAAAAAATAAAAAGGGATGGGGGTGTAGCTCGGAGGTACACTGGGTTCAATCCTCAGTAAAGAGAGAAAAAGAGAAAAAGACTTAAGGAACTTACTAAAAGAATTATAAATTACTATAAAACCTTCAAGCTAGTAGAGAAAGAAATGCAAGAGAAAAATCAATGCCAAAGAGGGAAATGTTTATCTCATTTTTCTTTTTATTATGTTCTACTTTCTTTTTTTATTTGGTGCATTGAATTTTACATCATATTGGGATACAGAGTGTCAGACAAATACACACCCACAGCTCTTGGCGCCCTTCACTGGTCTCTCCCCCCCATGCATGTCTTTGAGATTGGAATTGGTATTTTGTATATATTCATAGCATTATTTCAACTGTCACATTCTTTGTGACTTCACCCCCTCCCTTCCCTAATCCCCCCAGTCACTCCTCTGGAGTCTGCTCATCTAGCTGATGTTGCCCTTATTTCTGAATATCTCTCTAGCTTCCACATATAAGAAAAATATACATATACTCGTTTTTTTTTTTGAGGCTGGCTATACTCGCTTAATATGATATTCTTGAGTTCCATCCATTTTCCTGAAAATGGTGTGATTTTGTTCTTCTTTATGGTTGAGTAAAATTCCACTGTGTGTATATGCCGAAGTTTTGTGATCCATTCATCTGTTGACGGACACCTCAGCTGGTTCCATAGCTTGGCTACTGTAAATTGTGCTGTTGTGAACATGGATATGCAAGTCCGATTATAATATTCTGATTTCATTTCCTTTGGGAAGATGCCCAGGAGCACTATCGCTGAGTCTTATGGTGGTTCCATCCCCAGTCTTCTGAGAACCCTCCTCACTGAGCTCCATAGTGGCTGTGCTAGTTTGCAGTCCCACCAACAGTGTAGTAGGATTCCTATTTCCCCCACAACCTCACCAGCATGTGTTGTTATTATTTATGTTCTTGATGATTGCCATTCTAACTAGAGTTAGATGGACTCTTAGTGTAGTTTTAATTTGCATTTCCCTGATTGTTAAAGATGTTGAACATTTTTTCATATATTTGTTGGACATTCATATTTCTTCCTTTGAAAAGACTCTGTTCAGTTTGGTTGCCCATTGTTTGATTGGGTTATTTGTTTTTTTAGTGATATCTACAGCCATACCACCGTGAACGTGCTCAATGTTGTCTTCTACTTTCTTTAGGTTTAATTTGGTTTTCTTTTTCTGACTGATCACAGCTTTAGCTGCATCTCAAATTTTGGTAGGTAGTTTTCTATATATGTAGATTTTCATTGTCATTAAGATACCAGTACATCTCCAGTTGAATATTTAAAAAGACTGACAGTGTCAAGTGTTGGTGAGGATGTGTAGTGCTGAACTTTCATATGCTGTTGGTGAGATTATAAACCAGGCAACCACATTATTTATCAAAGTGAAAGATATATGCTGGGCACAGTTGCACACACCTGAAATTCCAGTACTTGGGAGGCTGAGACAGGAGAATCACGGGTTCAAGGCCAACCTCAACAACATAGTGAGACCCTCAGCAACTTATCAAGACCCTGTTTTTTTTTAAAAGGGGGGGGGCTGGGGTCAGGTGTGGTGGTGCATAGTTATAATTCTAGTACTTGGGAGGCTGAGACAGGAGGATCACAGGTTTAAGGCAACCTCAGCATCTTAGTGAGACCCTGTTTCCAAATAAAAAAATAAAACAGGACTGAGAGTGTGGCTCAGAGGTAGACCACCCCTGGGTTCAATCACCAATATTACACACACACAAAAGAACTATTCCTAGGAAACATCTAAGCAATAACAGTGAGGGAAGCTCCTCAGGTGGTTCCAAAGTTGATCTTAGGACAAAAGAAGCCACTTGCTCATGAATCCAGGGAGTGCCTCCCTGCATTTCCCTGGCAGCATATTTCTATATAAACCACCTCTGCTTTATTATGCAACTCTTATGGGTATGATGGGCCTTAGGACAGTGTTTATTTCACATTAACAAACACATCATGAGCTTTTTAGGTTTCAGGATTACTGTATGTTCTTCAGTCATAGGGGCAATCTTAAAGCACCATGACCAGCCAGCTCTCTCTCAGACGGAAATTTTCTGGTCCCAGATCCCAGCATTCACCACTGGGTGGCTCACTGGCTTGTGCCATAGCTCTGTATCTGCCTAAGCACTCCAAGGCCTTCTGAGTTTTATGGATAAGAGCTAACTTTTCTTTCTCTCTCTCTCTCTTTCTTTCTCTCTTTCTTTCTCTCTTTCTTTCTCTCTTTCTCTCTCTCTTTCTCTCTCTCTTTCTCTCTCTCTTTCTCTCTCTCTTTCTCTCTCTCTCTCTCTCTCTCTCTCTTTCTCTCTTTCTCTCTCTCTTTCTCTCTTTCTTTCTCTCTCTCTCTCTCTCTCTCTCTCTCTCTCTCTCTTTCTTTCTTTCTTTCTTTCTTTCTTTCTTTCTTTCTTTCTGTGGTATTGGGGATTGAACCCAGGGGCATTCTACCTCTGAGCTACACCCCCAGCCCTATTTTTTTTTTAAACAGGGTCTCACTGGGTTGGTAAGAGTCTCACTACTTGCAGAGGCTGTCCTTAAACCTGTGATCCTCCTGTCTCAGCCTCCCAAGTACTGGGATTATAGGCATGCGCCACCACACCCGGCCAGGAGCTAGCATTATTTCTAGATGTGGGACATATGCCCTCCAAAACCCAAACAGAAAGGCCAAACATGGTATCTAACACATTTTTTTCATCCCATATCCTATATGGTTTCAAATTCATCTGAGTGGGCTTGGACAATTTTACTGGTACTTATTTAGTATTTGATGTGTGTGTGTGTGTGTGTGTGTGTGTGTGTGTGTGTGTGACTAGGGATTGAACTCAGGGGCATTCTACCTCTGAGCTACACCTCCAGCCCTATTTCATTTTTTAAATTTTGAAACAAGGTGGCACTAAATTGCAGAGGCTGGCAGCGAACCTGTAATCCTTCTGTCTCAGCCTCCCACGTACTGCGATTACAAGCATGTGCCATGATGCCCGGCAGATTTTTTTTCTTTTTTTAAACTGGGGATCAAACCCAGGGCCATTCTATCTCTGAGCCACCCCCCCAGTCCTTTTTGTTTTTTATTTTGAAACAGGGTTTTGCCAAGTTGCTGAGGGTCTTGCTAAATTGCTGAGGCTGTCCTTGAACCTGTGATCCTCCTGTTTTAGCCTCCCAAGTACTGGGATGACAGGCACGTGCCACTGCACCAGGCTCTTTAGCATTTAATTAAATTATGTATTTGTTTTGGTATTGGGGATTGAACCCAGAAGCATTCTACCTCTGAGCTACACCCCCAGCTCTTTTCAAAAAATTTTTAAAAATTTTGAAACAGGGTCTTGCTAAATTGCTGAGGCTGGCCTCAAACTTGCGGCTCTCTGGTCTCAGCCTACTGAGATTACAGGCATGGGCAACTTATTTACATTTTATATTTATTAATTTATTTTTATTTATTTATTTAATTTTGTGGTACTAGGGATTGAACCCAGGGGCATTCTACCTATGACCTACACCCCCAGTCCCGTTTTATTTTTATTTTGAAACAGAGTCTTGCTACGTTGATGAGCATCTCACTACTGTCCTTGAACCTGTAATCCTCCTGTCTCAGCCTCCCAAGTACTGGGATTACAAGCGTGCGCCACCATGTTGGCTTCTTATTTAGCACTTTAAATCAATGTTGGTTAAAGGGAGGATTTACATGCCTTCTGTTTTACAATAGTAGATAGGGAACACAATCAGACACCATATCCATCCTATAATACATTCAGGTAAACACATTCACATAAAGTCAGTTCGGCCGTTCCAGTTTTCATCCAAACTTTTACCTTAATCCCACCAGCCTTTACAATCCAATGTCTTTCCAACCTAACTACAGCTCCAACTAGGACTTCACCAACAGGTTTTAGAATCACAATGTCTGGGTCTCCCATGTCATAGAGTCCCAGAAATATCTCTTACCCATCCCCAGACCATTCTACCATGAATGTGTATGTGATTTGGGGTCCCCAGCTGGGGGTGGGGCCAAGAAACCGAGGCCTTTTTGAGGTCAGGTTTCTCATCGTCATCTCTGCCTTCTGGCTTTTTATATTCCTCCAAACTAGAGCAAATAAAACAGGCTTGAGTAGTATTCTTCAATGTTGGGGGAGAGTGTGCGTGTGCACACGCGTGTGTTTGTGTGTGTGTGTGTGTGTGTGTGTGCGCGCGCGCTTGCGTGCGTGTTACTGGAGAGTGAACCCAGGAGCATTCTACCTCTGAGCTACACCCCCAGTCCTATTTATTTTTTTTGGAAACAGGGTCTCACTAAGTTGCTGAGAGTCTCTCTAAGTTGCTGAGGCTGGCTTCAAACCTGCTATCCTCCTGTCTTAGCCTCCCAAGTTCTGAGATTACAGGCGTGCACCGCCACATCTGGCTGGGAATAGCATAACTTAACTTTCCTGCTAATGATGTGTGATAACATGGGCAGAGTATTGCCAGCCAGGGAAGCTGCACACCCAAGCCTTGTATCCAGAGTTCTTGCTGGGTCTCCATCACATAGATGTGGTTGACATCTTTCATATCTGATCTTAGTATCTGGCTTCTTTGGAAGTTGAGCTGATATCATTTGATCCACAGCCCACATTCTAAATCACCTTCTTAAAACTATCTGGAATGTCCAGCTCTCACTCTAAATCACATTGTTAAAAATATCTTGTGCGACCAGCCTGGGCACTAAATCACATTTTTAGATTATTCAGTGTGATAAAGGGCCCCCAGGCAAAGACAATTCTATCAGACATGACATTCCAGGAGTTTAGAGATTATCTCCCAGAAGTCTAGGTAAAGACCTCTCTTTAGGGAAGGCTAAATTCCTTGCTTCACAGGATGATAATGCCAAATTTGGGACAGCAGTCATCCCTAGGTTTGAGAGTGGAGATGTGTTTGGGGAAGGAGAACACCAGGGGTAGTATTGTAAATTCTGAGCTGGACTGTGGATACATGCTCCTGTGATATCATTTTTATGCCTTTCTATATGTCTGACATATTTCATGATATTTAAGTGAAAATTGGGCCAGTTGTCACTTATGTAAAAGCTTTATATACCTATACATTCATATATAATATGCTTATAAATATAAATACAAGAATGAATCAAACAAAAAGACAGAAAATGTATAATAAGATGGTACCCGTGTTTCTTTATGAGTAGAGTAGTTATTAAGGAAAAGGAGTAGAACTTTTAAGTATTTTATTTCCAGCTTTTTTTTTTTTTGCAATACTAGGGATTGAACCCCAGGGCATTCTACCTCCGAGCTACACCCCCAGCCCTACTTTTTATTCTTCATTTTGAAACGGGTCTCACTAAGTTGCAGAGGGCCTTACTAAGTAGCTGAGGCTGGCCGCGAACCTGTGAACCTCCTGTCTCAGCCTCCCAAGTACTGGGATTACAAGCGTGCGCCACCACACCCGGCTTATTTCCAGTGTTATTGAACTATAATTGATAGGTTAAAAATTGTATATATTTAAGGTATATGACGTGATAATCTGATATGTATACACACTGTGAAATGATTACCACAATCAAGTGAATTAACATATCTATCACCTCACATGGTAACTGTATTAGGTTTCTCCAGAGGAACAGAACCAAAAGAATATATATCTATAATTAGCTGCGCTTGTAATCCCAGTACTTGGGAGGCTGAGACAGGAGGCTCACAGGTTCGCGGCCAGCCTCAGCTACTTAGTGAGGTCCTCCGCAACTTAGTGAGACCCTGTTTCAAAATAAAGAATAAAAAATAGGGCTGGGGGTGTAGCTCAGAGGTAGAATGCCCCTGGGTTCAATCCCCAGTACCACACACAAAAAAGAGAATATATATATAATTATATACACTCTGTGTGTGTATTGCATTTTCCTTGTCCATTATCCATCAGTGGACACTTAGGTTGGTTCCATATATTGGCTACTGTGAATAATGCTGTAATGAATATTGGGGTGCAGATATCTGTTTGAAACACTAATTTCATTTCTTTTGGATATATAACCAGAAGTGGGATTGCTGGATCATATGGTAGTTCTATTTTTTAATTTTTTTTTTTTGTGTGTGTGTGTGTGTATGGTACTGGAGATTGAACTCAGGGGCATTTGACCTCCAAGCTACACCCCCCAGCGCCCTTTTATGTTTTTTTTTATTTTTTATTTATTTATTTTTTTTGCAGTACCAGGGATTGAACCCAGGGGCATTTTACCTCCAAACTACACCCCTGGTCCTATTTTTTATCCTTTATTTTGAAACCTGGTCTAATGAAGTTACGGAGGGCCTCACTAAGTAGCTGAGGCTGGCCGTGAACCCAGATCCTCCGGTCTCCACCTCCCAAGTACTGGGAGTACAAGCGTGAGCCACCAAGCCCGGCTTTATGTTTTTTGTTTTTTTTAAACAGGCTCTCACCAAGTTGCTGAGGCTGATCTTGAGCCTGCTATCCTCCTGTCTCAGCCTCCCAGCTACTGGGATTACAGGCATGCACCACCACACCCAGCTCTATTTTTAATTTTTTTAAAAGGCATCTCTATACTGTTTTCCATAACAGTTGTACTGATTTACATTCCTACCAATAGTGTATGCTTTCCTTTTCTCCACATCCTCACCAACACTTGTAACTTTCTGCTTTTTAAATAATCGCCTTTCTAACAGGTATGAGTAATACCTGTGGTTTTAATTTGCATTTCCCTGATGATTAGTGATGTTGAGCATTTTTCACAAACTCATTGACCACATGTGATGTCATCTTTTGAGAAATGCCAATTCAGGTGCTTTGCCCATTTAAAAATCAGATTAAGCCAGGTGTGGTGGCACACACTTGTAATGCCAGTACTTGGGAGGCTGAGACCAGAGGATTGCAGGTTCACAGCCAGCCTCAGCTACTTAGTGAGGCCCTCTGCAACTTAGTGAGACCCTGTTTCAAAGTAAAGAATAAAAAATAGGGCTGGAGGTATAGCTCAGAGGTAGAATACCCCTGGGTTCAATCCCCAGTTCCACAAAAAAAGAAAAAAATCAGATTATAGCCAGGCATGGTGGCACACGCCTGTAATCCCAGTACTTGGGAGGCTGAGATAGGAGGATCGCAAGTTTGAAGACAGCCTCAGCAAGTAGTGAGATTCTCATCAACCTAGTGAGACCCTGTTTCAAAATAAAAATAAAATCAGGTTGGGGGTATAGCTCGGAGGTAGAATGCCACTGGGTTCCATCCCCAGTACCAAAAAATTAAAATTAAAATTAAAAAATAAAATAAGGCTGAGGGTATAGCTTAGAGGTAGAATACCCCTGGATTGAATCCCTAGTACCATGGATGGATGGATGGATGGATGGATGGATGGATGGAAGGGAGGGAGAAAGGGAGGGAAGGGTCAGATTTTTTTTTGCTAATAATTTGTTTGAGATCCTTATATATTTTGGATATTAACCCCTTATCACCTGTGTGGTTTGCACGTGTTTCCTCCCGTTCTCTTCTCTTCACTCTGCTGCTTGTTCCCTTTGCTGTGCAGAAAGAAGCTCTTCAGTTGGATGCAATCCCCTTTGTCTATTTTTACTTTTGTGGCCTGTACTTTGGGGGTCAGATCCAAAAATAATTGCTCAGATCAATGTCAAGAAACTTTCCTTGTGTTCTTGTAGTAGTTTCACACCTTCAGGTCCTACGTTAAAATCTTTAATCCACGTTGAGTTGATTTTTGTATGTGGAATGAAATGATTATCTACTTTCATTCTTCTGCATGTGGATATCGAGTTTTTCCTAGAATTTTCCATTTTTATTTGGCTGTGGTTTTGCTGGTAACTACTCTTATAATTAATTTTTATTAATATACAATTCATACACCATAATATTGACTATTTTAAAGTGTACAAGTCAGGACGTTTTGTTTATTCACAAAGATGTGCAACAATCACCATAATCCAATTCCAGAACATTTTCCTCATTCACTCAAACCCCCCAGTATCCATTTAACATTCATCCTCCATTCTCCCTACTTCCAACTCTCACTACTAGAAAACCTACTTCCTTTAACTATGGATTTGCCTGCTCTGGGCATTTTGTATAAATGAAATGAAACGTGATCTTTTGCGACTGTCTTTCTTTTTTTTTTTTTTTGCGGTACTGGGGATTGAACGCAGGGGCGTTCTACCTCCGCGCTACGCCCCTGGCCCTATTTTTTATACTTTTATTTTGAAACCGGGTCTCACGAAGTTGTGGAGGGCCTCACTAGGTAGAGAGAGAGAGACAGGGAGAGAGAGAGAGAGAAGAGCTGAGGCTGGCCACGAACCCGGATCCTCCGGTTTCCGCCTCCCAAAGTACTGGGATTACAAGCGTGCGCCACCACGCCCGGCTCTTTCTTTCTTTCTTTCTTTCTTTCTTTCTTTCTTTCTTTCTTTCTTTCTTCCTTCCTTCCTTCCTTCCTTCCTTCCTTCCTTCCTTCCTTCCTTCTTTCTTTCTTTCTTTCTTTCTTTCTCTTTCTTTTCTTTCTTTTCTTTCTTTTCTTTCTTTCTTTCTTCTTTCACTTAGCATGTTTTCAAAACTCTTTGTATCATGTACCAGTACTCTTCATTTTGATCACCGAAGAATATTCCATTGTATGGCCACACCACATTTTACTTACCCATTCATCAAGTGATGGACATTTGAGCTGTTTCTACTCTTTGGCTATTATGAATCAATTATAAATCCCTGAACCATGTTGCTATGACTGGTAACTACTTTTTAGTTAACATCTAATGAAAAACTGCTGTTACCATTTACAATCCCAGACTTCAAAATTTTAGCTCACTTAACCCTCTCAGCAACCCTGTGAGACAGATCTCATTAGTACCACTTTACAGAGAAAGGCACAGACCCAGCAAAGAACTGTGTCTGGCCCAAAGGCCTGGAGCCATTAGGTTGAAAGATTTCAGACTCAACTCTTGAATCCAAATGTAGTGCCCTTTTCATGATTTCATTTTGCATTAAAAGCTGCTGTTTAAGCATAGTCAAATCCATTCTCCACCCCAACTCCATTTACTCATGAATAAAACATGTGACTAAATCGGCTAGTCCTGACCTCCACATAGGGTTGGTGAGATGTGCAAGGAAAGAGCTGTAAACTATACAGCAATAGAAGTCACAGATATTTTCAGCTATGACCTGATGTGACTCATGCAGTTTACTTAGGAAAGGGATCCAGATTCTTCCTGGTAGTGAACTTGAAGTGAGAGAGCCTGATCTTTGTCCTTACTTCCTGGGTGATTCTCAGGGAAGTCACTTCCCTCACTGTTGGCCTGCTTCCAAGATTGCAAACTGGTGGTACTCAAACTGGATTTGACCTATAAATACGTTTTGTTTGGCCTACTGATTTTTTTTTTTTTTTTTTTTTTTTTTTTTTTTTTTTTGGTGGTGGTAGTACTAGGGATTGAACCGAGGGGTGTTCTACATCTGAGCTAGACCCCCAGCCGTTTTTTTTTTTCTTGAAACCGGATCTCACTAAAACTGCTGAGGGTCTCGCTAAGTTGCTGAGGCTGGCTTTGAACCTGTGATCCTCCTGTTTCAGCCTACCAAGTACTGGGATTACAAGCATGTGCCACCACACCTGGCTTAAATGCCTAGTTTTTAAATAAACGTGTGTGTGTGTGTGTGTGTGTGTGTGTGTGTGTGTGTTACTGGGGATTGAACCCAGTGGCATTCTACCTCTGAGCTACACTGCCAGCCCTTTTTATTTTTATTTTTTATTTTGTGTGTGTGTGTGGTACTGGGGATTGAACTCAGGAGCATTCTAACTCTGAGCTATACCCCCAGCCCTATTTTTAATTACTTTTTTATTTTGAAACAGGGTCTCACTAAGTTGCAGAGGGCCTCACAAGTTGCTGAGGCTGGCTACGAACCTGAAATCCTCCTGTCTCAGCCTACCAAGTACTGGGATTACAAGTGCGTGCCACCACACTTGACCCCTTCTTATTTTTTATTTTATAACAGTGTCTTGCTAGGTTGCTGAAAGTCTCTCTACTTGCTGAGGCTGTCCTTGAACCTGCACTCCTCCTGTCTCAGTCTCACAAATACTGGGATTACAGACATGTGCCACCATACCTGGCTTAAATTTACTTTTTTGTGGGCTATTTAAAAATCATGATACTTTGGGGAAAAATCTCAAACTCCTAGATTCCCTTAAAAAATTTTCAAGCAAACTGCCTGGTTGTGAATCCCAGTTAGCTGCATGATAGTAGGCAAGCTGTTTAACCTCGTCCTAGGCCTGTTCCCTCATACTTAAAACATGTGGAATAACAGTACCCTTCTCATAGAGTTGTTGTTAAGATTCAGTGAGTTAATAGAACAGAACCTCAAATATTGTAACCACAATATAAATGTTAGTTGCTTTTGTGAGTATGTGTGTGTGACACTGGGGATGGAACCCAGGGACATTCTACCTCCAAGCTACACCTCCAGCCCTATTTTTTTATTCTTTATTTTGAAACAGGGTCTCACTAAGTAGCAGAGGGCCATGATAAGTAGCTGAGGCTGGCCGCAAACCTGCCATCCTCCTGTCTCAGCCTCCCAAGTACTGGGATTACAAGCGTGCGCCACCACACCCGGCTCTGGCCCAGGTTTTGCCAGGAAATCACTAAATAACTTTTGTCAAGTATTTTTCCCTCTCTAGTTTTCCTTTTATTTCCTTATCTGTCACATAAGTGGGTTTTATTGCTGGAGATGTAATGATCAATCTAGTTTTAAAATTCTCATTTTGAACACCTGTAATCGCAGTTCTTGGGAGGCTGAGACAGGAGGGTCATAGGTTCAAGGACAGCCTCAGCAACTTAGTGAGACACTGTTTGAAAATTTAAAAATAAAATAAATAAAATAGGGATGGGAGTGTAGCTCAGAGATAGAACCTCCCTGGATTCAATTCCCAGTACCACAAATAAAATTCTGATTTCTTATTGCTCCTCTCTGTTTGGCTTTAGAGCATAAATGGCATGATTCTTCATGCACCCAAATATATTTTTCTTTTACCATCACTTCTCTCAATTTTATCTTGGTCTCTTGTTCCAAGGGCTCCTGGATATTCTTTGTCCTCAGCACTCTTCCATGTGTATATTTCTTAGCAGAGTGCAAGTGGTGGAAATGCCTGTCCTTTCTGAGGGAAGGGCTAACTTCTGAATGAGGGGTGTGTGTGTGTGTGTGTGTGTGTGTGTGTGCATGGAAAAACTGATTTTCTAGGGAAACCTATGACTAATAGTGAAACTGATTAATTGGCTTACACATGGGATAAATATGTGGCTAATGAGTGAGTGCCTTATCCAGGGACTGTTTTACTAAGAGACTGATTTAGTGGGACCTTAATGAACCCATTAACAGGACAGGCTTATTAAAGGGTGAATTATCTCATTAACCGATTAAGAGATTTACAAAATGACTAATCCTTTCCTCAGAAGGGCACTAACCTGATCATTAACAGATTCACTGCTTGATTGCCTTGGCCTTGTTGGTAGATTGGTGACCCACTGACTGCCCTTCCAGGTGACCGGTGACTGATATGGTAACAGGCTGATCAGGTGACCCAGGGATGACAGGCTGACCAGGTGACTGGGGAGTGACAAGCTGACGAGGGACCTGGCTGAGAAATATAGAGACACCCCCCCACCCCCGTAAGCTCACTGGACCGCAGTCTCGCCTTCCGATGATTCACAGTCGGCCTTGGCCCCAGGAAGGGGCTGGCAGGGCCTCAGTGTTGGGCGCAGGTGGCCTCACCCACCTGTGGGAGACCCACTTCCAGGAAGCCCAGTTTGGGGACTCCCAACAGAGGTCCCGCACCCGACGATTCCAGGGCGCCTACAGGCCAAGTGCAGCCTGGGAGGCCAGTCACCATCTGTCTGCGGGCCGGGGAAGGCGGTGCGAGGACACCACAGTCAGCCTGGGTCCAGCCAGCCAGCTAGCCATCGCCAACTCCACAACCAATCAGCAGCTGCACACTCCCACCCCACAGCCAATCAGTGGCTGCACACGCCTACTCTGCAGCCAATCAGTCACGCAGATAGAGCACATGCCTCTTGGTGTTGAGGCACAGCCACCAGAGCCAATCAGGAGCTAAATCTTCATGCCCCGCCCCTCTTTGTGCCTAGCTGGGCCAATCAGTAGCGGCGGGAGGAGCCCTGGATGGTTGGTGACAGTTGTCTTCTCAGCAAGACACACCCACCCTCCAATCCTGATCACGCCATTCCTTTTGATTGACACTCCTAATTTTTCTTACACTTTATGCATTACACACTTTCTGACCCATTACACATTTTCGAAACCCCCTTTTTTTTTGGTACTGGGGATTGAACTGCTTTTTACTGTTCAGTTATATTTTTGTTTGTGTTCTGACTGCCTCACTAGGATATAAGTTCCCTGTGGGCAAAATTTCTTGTCATTATTTTTCATAGCTGTTTCTTCCAGACTTGAAATATTGAGGGTGCTTCATATTCATTAATGGATAGTGACAAGCTTGAGGAGGCAGGGCCTCGGAGTATCACGAGTTAGGCATATGTTTATCTTTGTAAGATGATGCCAAGGTGGACGAACGGTTGAGACACCCACCACCAGTGTACAAGAGTTCCATCTGCTCTATACCTCTTCTTTTTTTTTTTTTTTTTTTTGCGGTACTGGGGATTAAACCCAGGGGCGTTTTACCTCCGAGCTACACCCCCGGCCCTATTTTTTATACTTTATTTTGAAACCGGGTCTCACGAAGTTGCGGAGGGCCTCACTAAGTAGCTGAGCCTGGCCGCGAACCCAGATCCTCGGGTCTCCGCCTCCCAAGTACTGGGATTACAAGCGTGTGTCACCACGCCAGGCTTCCATACCCCTTCTAACATGCGGTAATAGCCAATCTTTAATTTTAGCCATTCTGCTGTGTATGTAGTAGTAGTATTTTATTGTAATTTTAATTTGCATTTCCCTTAGGGGAAATATTATTTTTAGTAGCCATTTGGAAGTGTGTGTGTGTGTATAATACCCACTAAGCTCTATTTTTGATCTGTTTGTTTTGTAGCAGTTATATATTTTGGATATGAGTTCTTTTTATTTATTTTTTGTGGTATTGGGGATTGAACCCAGGAGATTCTACCTCTGTGGTATACCCCAGCTGTGTGTGTGTGTGTGTGTGTGTGTGTGTGTGTGTGTGTGTGTGTGTGTTACTGGGGATTGAACTCAGGGGCATTCTACCCCTAGCCCTTTATTTTTTAATTATTTAATTTGATTTTTAAAAATTGCTTGTTGTTTTGAAATAGGGTCTTTCTAGGTTGCTGAGAGTCTTGCTAACTGGATGAGGCTGTCCTAGAACCTGTGATTCTCCTGTCTCAGTCTCCCAAGTACTGGGATTACAGGTGTGAACCAACATGCCCAGCTATGAGTTCTTCATTAGACATACATATTGCAAATATCTTCTCCAAGTCTTTGATTACCTTTCACTCTTTTAATGCTGTTTATATGTGGGAAGCTGGGCTCGGTCGAGCCAGCCAAGATGGCGCTGTGGTGGGCTGCCAAGTCTCGTGACCTGCACTTGTTTACCAGACCTAGCACATGCGCAGTTGGGAAGCGCACGCGTTTGGTGCATGCTCATTGCGTGCTTGATGCTGGAGAGCCTATGAGAGGAGGCCTGGCCTGCGTGTATGTGGCATGAGAGAGGTGTGATTGGAGGATTGCTTCTGGCGTGATTGGGGAGGGGTTGCTCGTTCATAATATAAGCGGGATGCCGATGTTAAAGAGAAGAGGAAGCTGAGAGAGAGGAAGCTGAGAGAGAGGAAGCTGAGAAAGAGAAGGAGAAAGAGGAAGAGGAAGCTGAGAGAGAGGATAATAAAGAGGAAGCTGAGAGAAGAGAGGATAATAAAGAGGAAGCTGAGAGAGGATAATAAAGAGGAAGCTGAGAGAGAGGATAATAAAGAGGAAGCTGAGAGAGAGGATAATAAAGAGGAAGCTGAGAGAGAGGATAATAAAGAGGAAGCTGAGAGAGAGGATAATAAAGAGGAAGCTGCACCATCTGTACTGAAGTGTCTGTGTGTCGTCTTTCCTGGACTCTGCTGGTCAGAACTCCAGGACTGCGTCAAGTGGCGGCCGGTACGGAAGAATTCGGACTGCGGCAAGTGGTGCCGAAACCCGGGAATCGAACTAAAGAACAAAAACAGGGTAAGGTCCACAGGTAAGCGGCAGAGGGATAGCGCTATTAAGGTTCACTGGTTAAAGTGATGAAGGTAAGGTTCGCGGCCAGCGCGACGAAGCGAAATGGGATTAAGGTTCACTGGTTAAAGTGACGAAGGTAAGGTTCGCGGCCAGCGCGACGAAGCGAAATGGGCTCTCAAGTCACAAAGGCGTACAGTCAGGAGGAGTCAGTTAAGGGAAATGAGGAAGTAGACCTTGAGGAGGGGGAAGGGAGCAGCTCGGAGGGAGAAGAAGGCAGCCTTTCAGGCCCTTTAGCCAGGATGCAGCTGGAGTGTGATTCAGGCCCTTTAGCCAGGATGCAGCTGGGGTGTGATAATTATGAGGAACCACTGAGACCCACCGCTCCACCGATGCCTACGCCACCCCCTTATGGGGAGCATAAGAAAAGATTGTCAGGTAGGAGCCAGCATGCGACAGTCTGGGCAAAAGTACCTCCTGGTCAGGGGACGTTCCCTGTTCTTCTAGATCAGAATCAACAAAGATATCATCAGCCTCTAGATTGGAAGGTAATTCAAAGAATTAAGGAGTCCGTTTCCACATATGGGATGCAAGCTGCCTTTACCCTTACGCAGGTGGAAGGCCTAGAGCGGCACTGCATGACGCCTTTTGATTGGTCTAACCTCTGTAGGGCTGTACTTTCAGGAGGAGCCTTTTTAAATTGGAAGGCCGTTTACCTTGAGTATGCCATTGAGCAAGCGGCCGCTAAAAAAAAAAAAATGCTAGGGCCGGGCAACCTGCATGGAATGTGGACATGCTTATGGGTCAAGGAAACTTCGCTAACAACCAAATAGGGTACCCGCAGCAGGTATATGACCAAATCAATACCTGTGCAATTAAGGCATGGAAAATACTCTCCGGCTCTGGGGACTTGGGAGCAAGCCTTTCAAAAGTAATACAAGGACAGAACGAGCCGTTTGCTGATTTTCTCACAAGGCTGGTTGAAACAGCCGGTCAGGTTTTCCCTGACGTAGATTCTGCCATGCCCCTGATAAAACAATTAGCATATGAGCAGGCGAATAAGCCCTGCCGGGACGCAATTCGACCCTATAAACAAAAGTCCCTAGATGTGTGGCTTAAGGTTTGCAGAGATATTAATGAGAGTGTTATGCAGGGCCAAGCTATTGCCGCGGCTATTGTAGCAGGACTAACAGGAAAGCTGTATCAGCCTGGTCAAGGGGAAGTGCAAGGAGGGTGCTATGCTTGCGGTCAACCTGGGCATTTTAAAAAATTGTCCACAAATGCATCCTTATGTTAGCTTTAATGGTAACAAGTGGACATTTTAGGCCAATTGGCATTCCTTCCTTGTGTGCAGCAATTGTCAGGATTATGTATAACCTCTTTCCAGTATGAGAATTTTTCCTGAGCAGGTAATTTGTTCCGATGGCTGGGGATCATGTTGCTTGGAAATTGGAGTCATGAATTCGAGCGGACCTTGAGTGAGCTTCGCGCATCTATAGTAGCTGTGAATAGCACCAGAGTCAAGATTGCTTCGGCACAACAATGGATGGACACCATCAGAGGAGCTGTTGGTTTTCTAAAAGACTGGGGGGGAAATGGCTTTTTGGGGATTCCTTTTGTTACTGGCTTTGTTGGATTGTGGATTAATGGTTGGATGCATATTGCGAATGAAAAGACAAACCTCTGCTCAGCAGCATATGTTGATACAAGCAATGGCAGCGCTAGAGGCTGGTAGTTCTCCCACTGTGAGGCTTAGCATGATGGACCGGTAGTCAAAGACGGGTAAGATCATCACATCCTCATACCAACCTAAGGCAGGCAGGCAACCATGATGTTGCTGAGCTGATGACGGGTAAGGAT